>JAOPJI010001693.1:0-24723 GCA_027122695.1 Merluccius productus
TCAAATTCCAAATCGCTATCAATGAGTTGGTCGCATTCACTTTGATCACTCAGTATATATTCAGAATCACTGCTTGGTATTGCACAATTATCGGTCTAGTGTTTACTCAAAATAATCTTATGCTTAATATAGATCAATACATTGGAGTATAATACCAAATTTAAAACTTACAACATTAATAAAAAACACGACATTTAAAATTTGTCATTTTATTTAAACACATTTTAATTGAATTCTTATTATTTTTAAGGAGAATAACTACTCTAACTGTGGAGTGATTAATCCCCAAATAATCCTTCACGAGTTCGGTAATCACGGCGATCTACTTTAAAATTGTCAAATTTTGTTACTTTCGTAGTTATTTGATACACAAATCATAGAGATATATATTTTTTAGATAAAATTAACTTATATCACAGTGACAAAGTCAAAAATTTATTATATATTTGTATCTATTTAATTAAGAAGTAGATATATCTACTAGTGTGACGAATATTTTTGAATGCAGTTTTATTGAAAAAAAACTTTGTTTTTTGCTAGAAGATTACGTAAAATTTAAAGGAGCCCTGTCTCATTTTTGTACCAAAAAACTAAAAATTTAACAATTTGGGGTCACGAATGACCCCGCTTCGTCCCGGGAGGGTTAAAGTGCATAATTGTTTCTGTAAAAAAATTGTCCGCAGAACCCTTTTTACAACGAAAAAAAATTATTTATTAGAGATGTCGTCTTTTAGGTACTAAAATTAAGATTATACACTCATTTACTTAAAATTTAAAAATATACAGCTAAAATAACACGTGTTCACTGTAGTGAACATTGGGCACATGTGCGAAAAAATTTTTGAAAGAAGATGGACCACAACATTAATGTTATCAAGCAACAAAATGGCCAAATTGATACAGAAGTTATTGTTATCCCTGATGCTGATATATCCGAGCCTGATATACTTACTGATGATGAATGTGTACAATCTACCATGTTTGATGAGAAAGATTTGTCTGATTATTCCTCCGATGATTCCGAATCTGAAAACCAACAAACTAACTTCAAATGGACTCAAAACGAACCTTGTCTCAAGTTACCTGAGACAATCCCAAATGATGAAAATTTTGAAATTGTTGATGAGCTATACCGCCCTTATGATTACTTCAAGTTTTTCTTTGGTCAACAGCTAATTGAAATGATTGCAAGTGAAACAAACATGTACGCTATTCAGTCAGGTATTAATATTTTTACCGATGCTATGGAAATTGAGAAGTTTATTGGAGTGATTATATTAATGGGAATTGTGAAAATGCCTCGTTATCGTTGTTACTGGAGCAAATCTCTAGACTATCCGCAAGTGTCTAATAATTTTTCCAGAAACCGTTTTGAAAAATTATTGCGATATCTTCATTTTAATAATAATGAAACAATTACAAATGAAGTCAGCTCGCCAAACTTCGATAGGTTTGCAAAAATCAGGCCTTTCCTAGACAGCCTACGATCTGCCTTTCTGAAGTTAAAACCCGAAAGAAAGAATTCTGTTGATGAACAAATGATTCCATTCAAAGGAAAATGTAAATCAAAACAGTATCTCCCCAATAAACCGACAAGATGGGGCTTTAAAGTATTCGCTAGATGTGGCATAAGTGGTATTGTTTACGACTTTCATTTATACGATGGAAAACCCCCTTTTGTTAACCAGAGCTGTGGCTTAGTTTCTGGAGATTTTGTTGTCAAATTGGCCGAAACACTACCAACTGATGATACCTTTCTTCTATATTTCGATAATTACTTTACCTCGATTCCATTGCAGTTATATCTGAAACAACGCAACATCTATTCCGTTGGAACCATTCGTAGAAATAGAATCAAAGATTGTCCACTGACTCCGCAGAAGGTTTTTTCCAAAAAATGTCGTGGCTCATATGAGAGTTTTCAAGATAATAAAAAAGGAATAGCTGTTACCCAATGGTGCGATGGATCTGTCGTTACACTTTCGTCGACCCATTCATCATCAGAACCTGTTGGTCTTATAAAGCGATTTGATAGACGAATGAAGAGAGTGATGTCAATTACTTTTCCAGCTGTTGTATGCGAATACAATAAAAATATGGGTGGCGTGGATTTATCAGATATGTTGATGTCATTATACAAGCTTAATCATAAAAGTCGCAAATATTATATGCGAATATTCTTTTGGGGGTTGAATACCGCAGTAATTAATGCTTGGTTGTTTTACTGCCGAAATTCAAAAGCAAAGAATACTCCAAAGAAGGAAATATTGGATTTACTTGCTTTTACTGAATCAATAAGTGAAGATTTGATTCACCTGAAAAAACCAACCATATCAACGAAGCGCGGTCGTCCTTCTCTTGATATATCAACCAATACAATTGCTTCTAACTACTCTTCAAAGAAAAAAAACTATGATTTATCTGAATCAGTTAGATTCGATAATATTGGACATTATCCAGAGATAGTCACTTCTAAAAGTAGATGTCGTCTTTGCAAAAGAAATACCCAATTCGTCTGTATAAAATGTAACGCACCCTGCTGTTTAGTTAAAGATAAAAACTGCTTTTATTTATACCATCATAATTAAAAATGTTTGAATTACGTGTATTTTTGAAAAACCTGCGTCAAATAATTTTTCGCTTTAGTACCCAATGTTCACCTTAGTGAACAAGAACAAATATGATAAAAAAAATATACATAATAACTTAGAATGCTTTTAAAAATTTTCAAACCGTATTAATATAACTAAATTTAATTATGGGAATTTTTTAAGCGAAAAAAAAATTTGGGCATGAAAAGGTTAACGTAACTTTTTAAAGGTTAGTTATTAAGGGTTAAACGGTCTCTAGAAGCAGTTTGATACGCCTTTAATGATGAAGTTTACCTTGTGAATAATACAACAAATGAAATAACAAGAAAAAATTGTTCATATTGTCTTCCTAATCTTGGTAGAAGAAGCAAACAACATTGTAATGTATGTCACAAATATGTTTGTAATAGCCATTAAACAAAAAATGTTACGCGTTTTAAGTGTAATTTACTGTTATAGTGATTTTTTGGTATAATTTTGTCTCATGTTCTATTTATCTGGCGCAATCTCGTCTATTAAACTCATCAGACAGGCTTAATATAGGGGTTTTCTATCAAACTCGTCACTTTTGCAATCAATCTCGTCAATTTGCAATCAATCTCGTCACTTTTGCAATCAATCTCGTCACTTTTGCAATCAATCTCGTCACTTTTGCAATCAACCTCGTCACTTTTACAATAAAATACGTCATCTTTACTTGTATTTTCTATTATGTTCTGATAATATTAGCATTACTTTCAATTGTTTACTTTTTATAGACAGCACGTATCATGCATGCATGCATTTATTTATTTTATTTTGTATTAATACTCGCTATATTTCGTTTAACCCACGTTAAACTTTGATCGATTTGCTGCCACGTTTTTTTCAATGGATCTAAATAGCGATATAAATGATACGGTCTCCGATGATACGATGTCTGAACAACATGAAAACGATAACCAATTAGTTTCGAAACAGAAGAGGTCCCAGAGAAAGACAATATCTAATGATTACCGAGAACAAATGTATCGACATTATCTAAATGGTAAAAGCAATAGTTTCATCGCTTCAGATTTGAACATACCAAGAACCACTGTTGTATCAATAGTTTCAAAATTCCGTGATGGTACTATTCTTCCAAAATCAAGAGGAGGCGACAGACGATCGATTCTTTCACAAGAACAAAAGAAAGCTATTATTGCTTGGATTGATGACAACTCTTTGATTTCGCTAAAAGAGCTTCAACAGAAAGTCCTAGATAAATACGGAATCACTGTTTCGATCAGCACGATAGACAGAGCTATTGGATCATTTCATTATACTCTGAAATCGGTTGTAAAAGTCCCTGAGAGAAGAAACTGCCCCAGCACAATCGAAAAAAGAAAAGACTATGCAGAAATGTTCCGGGAACTAGAAACATTAACAATGCATGAAAATATTGTTTTCCTTGATGAGGTCGGATTTGCTGTGGTAACTAGACCTAAAAGAGGACGATCCTTAAGGGGTCAGTCAGCCTACTGTTTCGTATCTGCAGCTAGAAGTAGGAATATTTCTGTTGTTGCAGCCATTAATAGAAATGGCATAATTTACAGCAAAATCCACGACAAGGCTGTTAATGGTGAGGACTTCAAGCTCTGTCTTCAAGAACTCAAACTTGCTTGCATTGATAAAAATATTGATGCCCCTGTATTTATCATGGACAACGCCCGAATTCATCACTATAGAGGACTTGAAGGTACGATTGCGGATGAACATTTAGTAATCAAATATTTGCCTCCATATTCACCCTTTCTTAACCCAATCGAGAATGTATTCTCAGTTTGGAAAAACCTTGTGATTAGGAGACAATGCAACGATGAAAGAAGTCTTAAATTGGCAATCTCCGAATGTTTCCAAGAAATAACCTCCTCTCATTGTGATGGATTCTACCGAAAAATGTTAGCGTATATAACAAAAGCTTCTAGAGGAGAAATTATTTTAGAGTAGAATATATTGTTATCTCCGTGAATTAATTATTTCAGTGCTATCTACTCTGTTGACATTATTTGAATATTTAGTTATTATTAGTCTTAAATGTATAAACTAATTCAATGACATTTAAATAAAAAATAATCAATATTTCCGTAATTTCGTCTATTAATATAGTCGAATCAAAAGCGAAATTTAATACACGCGTTGGACCTAATATTTAAATTTTAAAAATGATAGCAATAAAATAGTTGTTTGAATATAATAGAAATAATTATGTTCCTTGGCAAAAAATAGTTCAATATTCAAAATCAGTATTAAAAAATATAAAATTTCAAAATTATGCTAATAACAAATATATTAATCTTCTAATACTTGAACTTCACATGTTTATTTTTTTAATTTAAATTAATTTCATTAAAAAAATTATTTGTGGCAAATGGATTACAATATTTGGTAGATTTTTCTTATATAAATAAACATTGACGAGATTGATTGCAAAAGTGACGAGTTTGATAGAAAAACCCTATATAAGGAATTAATTTTTCGCACATGCGTACTTGATGTTAAACACACACACAGACATACGGACACTACTCCTTTATATATATAGTAGTCTAGCGCGAAATCACTAGCGTTGCCCAGTTACAATTAAATTAATTTTTCAATTAGTTGGTTGATTTTAAAGGTGACAACATAAACCAATTCAATAGCGCTTAAATATGTTCAACCCGTTTCAAAACTTCAGCTATCAAAACCTGAAAAACATATTATACACACCAAACAATTCATCAAAAACAGGGTAATGTGAAGATTTGTTATGATGCGCGGGCGGTTAGTAACTGGTATATTTGATTATCGTGTTTAGTTGGCGTTCTTATTTGGAAGTTTCACAGGTAAATATAGAAATTTAGTTAAAACACATAATTCAGTTGAAAAATTATAGAATTTTGGGCAGAGAATCATATGAAAAATAAGGTTAATCTCCATTTTAATCCAAAGCCCGATTTTAAATGCTTCATATCTCTGAAACTAAAAGGGCTGTAAAATGTCTAAGTGGCCCATTAAGTACGCTGTTAAGAGTTCTTTTAGGCATATAATATACACACACTAAAAACGCTTAAATAATGAGAACAGGGTTTGCACATGCGTACTCGTGGTCACACACACACGGACAGACACACGGACACTACTCTTTTATATATGTAGTAGATAGTAGAAGAGTTGATAGTATATTATATATCGACGATATCGATATTGGGTGTGTTTATTTGGCGCATTAACACATATGACGAGTTGGATAGAAAAACCATATATGATATCTCCACGTGCGAGCGTCAATTCAATGAAAAGTTAAATGTATATAGCGAAGGAATCGATCAAAAACATTAAATTAAATTTAACACAGAATATTTAATTATTTATAACAAATTCAGATTTAAAATTGTAATTTATAGAGACCAACTATTTACGATATTTTCCGAAGATAGTAAAGCACGTGTTCAGGTTGTGTAGTGTATTGGAGTGGGGTGGTGTTTAGTTTATAGCGGCTTCGTTCTGCATCCACCTTAAATTTAAATAATTTTTTAGTAAAAATGATCAATGTTTCACATAGATTTACTGCGAGTTAGTGGTTTCTGTTTCGATTTGACAATATCGCGATCGTCAAATTGATTACAAGGTAACATATATGTTTGTTTTATTTTTACCACTCAGATCATTGTACCAAATTACATTTTTCATAGGATCACTTGTTTTGTCTATTAAATAGTTCATTTTATGTCAGAAAACAACATCTTGTGTTGTCCTATATATTTGTCTGTTGTTATTATTCTCGTTCACTGTATTAAGTGGTTTATCGTGGTTTCGTATCTTTTTAATTGTATATTTTGAACGATGTTATTTTTTAAGTTTGTTTGACGCCATTGCAGTGACAAATGTCTTGCAAACCGTTCATTTTTATTGGTGGTTATATTATGTAGTACAACAGTGCAGGAACACTAAATATCATATATACCACGCACTTTTCGTTCTGTGAATCAACTTTACAATTTTATTATTTTCCTTGGACCATATTTGATATACACGCTTTAATAACTGTGCAATCGGCGGATTAATTTCCACAACTTTTGCTGAAAGATAGCAATTAATACAGGATGAATTGCATGTTGCAGCTATCTGGGTCATTCTGGAATCCTTTTGTATTGATTTGTCATTTTCTTTATAATTAAAATATTTAAAAGAGAGGAGTTATTGATGACCTGGAAATCCAAGTGTCAACCTGGACTTGATCGTTCCGTAGAAAACTTGAACATTTATAACCATGACTCAGCCAGATTAAAACAGTCTCAATGAGAAGGATGCTAGGTATTCACACACACTCTCAAACTTTATGTCTTGCTGAAATGTGCCCATCATTCATCTAGGTGGCGGAGGCTTATCCCGCTGCAGCAATCACAGAGTGGTACTACCGTATTAAATGAAGATCTAGAGCCATTAACATGAGTCTGGATGATCGATCTAAGTTTTCTTCTTCAGTAGAACCTTTGGCATCTGTATCTGAGTTGTCAGGGGATACCATGGCTGTGACAGGATCATCTGGTCTTGTGCATGTTACAAATAGGATAGTTTATGTTTGAGACTCTGTTTATACATCGTAGGTTAAGATGCCTGGGTATTTATATAAGTCAGCTGACTCCCTGAATCATTCCCGTAATAATCGATATGGTAATTTTACAGTTTTTCACAGTGATTTTTTCAACATGTGATAATATTGTCGGCTCAGGACTGCTAGAAGCAGAAATTGTATTTTATTGCTACTGCCTATAATTCACACTTACGTGTGTGGTACCTTGTACGCCGAATATAACTTTTATTTGCACTAGCTCAGTCAATTCTTTCTTCCCGGAAACGGCTAGACTTAAGCTCTATATCTGAGCTTAGCTGTCAGAGAAGGTACTTTAGATTGCATTTTTTGGAATTTATAGATGAAATAAGTCCCATGAAGGTATGTTAGGAATTAATTATTCATTCACAAGTTTGGTTGCTTTTTGCAGCTGGGGTATCTTTGATAAAACTAAGGTTATAAAATGATGTTCAGTTTGTCATGCCTGGTCACTAAAAGTACTATAATTCAGCCATAGATCGCAAAATTAGTCCACTTAACGATAACTAGTGAAAAATTTCAAACGACTCAAAATGTAGACAATTAACTAGCCTTACAAGCCAGCTTACAAATCTGCCTCGATAGTGTCCTTTATGGAGCCAAAAACATGATAAATCTGACTCTGAGGCTACTAGAACGTTCAGCCTTTGGAGAATATATAATATTTGATATACAATAAAATAATTGAAAATATTTTTTTTAATAAATTGGTGGGTTTTGTTTGAGTTGTTATTTTGGTGGATAATGAGTTTTTCTTTAGGTTTAGAGCACCACATTGGATTGACAGTAGCGGGAGGTTGCGAGTTGATTAGTTTGTGACTGTTGTTGATTAATTGAATTTGGTGGTTAAGATGTCAAGCCAGATGGACGTGGAGGTTCTTGAGTTCGTCTGCGAACATGGTTGTACCATATCGCGCGCGAACCCTCCAGGATGTTGATTGTTAGCCTTTTGAGGATCTTCTTCTGTCGGTCTCGCGAGATTCCAAGCAAATGGAAGCCAAAGTAGTTAGATTCAAGTTAGGAACCAATGGATTCCAAAGCTTCCTTCTCGGGGGTGAATTTGATGAGTTTGGTGACTCTAGCTTGCTCCAGTCGGCGGGAATTAGCTTCGTAACTAATAGTTACTTCCACTATTTTCACCTCCTTCTTTTGCTCGCAAAATATCACGATGTCCGGACGTCGGGTGGATGATAATAAGGGAACTCGTTGGTCGTATCGGATCTGCCAAGACTTACCTGGTGGTCTGATAGACTTCTTGAGGTACTCTATTAAATTATTGTGACGGCTCTGTATTAGACTCCGTCCGTGAGGACATGAATTAAGGACATGGCCCAAAGATTCAATGTCACACGAACAGTGTCTGCAACAGGCGTCAGGAACAGATTTGGCACGTTTAAGCGCATAGCGAGTAGGTAATGTATTAGCACGACCCATGACTGCGAACCTATATACGGGGGTAGATAAGTTTCCAGTTCGCAGCCAAGTGTTGGCCTCTTTAATACCAGAAAAGCAGTCGACCGACCTCCCTTGATCGGGCAACGCTTTCCAGCTATGCAGGAATTTAAGTTGATTATGCCACCGGAGCCTGCGGATCCGAGTGGCATTTTCCTTATATCTAGTAGGAACAAACGATGGGTCCATTAGCGTGGATAAGTCCAGATCCACTGCTAATGGGCCTTCTTCTTCGATTAAAATTAAGTTAATACCAGCAGATTTTCGGTTAAGACGAATCGATGAAAGCAGACTTCGAACGTCCCGTACCCTACCAATCTCCTGGTCACGGTTTAAATATTCAATTGGTGTTAAGCAATTGTTTAATGACTCTTCATTAGAATTAGTTGGATTGTTAATTCTGGTTCTCCGTTCAACAATAGAGGCTAATGAAGCACGAGCTATTTCCTGAATCCGCTCATCCCCAGAATTGAGGATGTTAAGACCAGAAGCTAGTCGCAAAGCAACATAATCTCTATGAAGATTACGAATACCCAGACCACCGAGGTTAACTGGTGTATAAAAACTAAATTTGGTGTGACAGTTTGGAAGTTGCAACCATTGACGAACATGCTTGAGAACAAGCCTGTCCGTCTTTTTTAAGTCCTCAATTTTTAGACAATTGTTTTTGAGGGTGAAATCTAGTGCTGGAAAGAGGTAAACTCTTAACAACTCTAGTTTCATGAATGGCAATAAGAATGAATTTGAAAGTTTGATGAATTTAGATTCAAAATCTTTAATAGCAGGCAACGGATCTTTAAATGAGTTCAGATTCTTACAGGTACCTAGGTACTTGTAATAGTCTTCCATCATTGGGATGGGTTGCTGCTGTAACATTAAAGGTAGAAGAGATCTATCGTTAATTACTCGCCTCCCATTACGATTAAACACTCTTAATGAAGCGCACTTATTAATGTTAACAGAAAGGGAGTTTTCATTACAAAAACTCTCAAACTTTTCTAATAATAAATTAATTTCATTAGGAATGTCGGCCAAAATCACAATGTCATCTGCATAGCAGAGAGCACCGATCTTTTGACCCCTTAAATTAAAACCTAGGTTGGCATTATCGATTAAGTTAAGATATTTGTCTATAATTAAATTAAATAAGAATGGAGACAAGGGACATCCTTGTCTCACACCCTTACCATTAGGTAAAACTTTAGCAACGGCACCAGTGCCATCGCGAGCAATACTATAACAGTTTAAGTATAGATTGGAAATGAAATTAACGACCTTGCTGTGAGCATTACGACTGTTTAGTTCGTTAATGATTAAATGGTGCGGAACAGAATCAAAGGCTTTCTTGATGTCCACCCAGACAGCAGAAAGCTTTTTGTTCGAGCGTCTCGTCTCATCCAGAACTTCTTGCAAAGTGAATGCATGCTCAACACATCCATCACCTTGCTGAAATCCCTTCTGGGACGGTGAAAATTTAATTTTCCTAGTCAACTTTTTGTTAACAATTGACATAAAGATTCTATATAGCGTCTGAGTGACACTAATAGGTCTGTAGTCAAGAGGATTTAAAGGGTTAGGGGTTGAAGATTTTGGTAGGAGCACCAAACGGGACTCCAGCCAACTCTCCGGAATTAAACCTTGTTCTAATATTAAATTAAAAAGAGGCGTCAGAATGTATTCCATAAATGGAACACGCTTCCAAAAGACCATCTGGATACCATCGGTACCCGGAGATGTGTCTTTCTTAGCTCTATCAAGAGCCAAGAGCACCTCTTCCTCAGTTATATTAAAACTGGAGGTTTCATAATCAATAGATGAGTCGGAACTCATACTATCGTTTAGCTGGTTGTTTAAGTTTGAGTTTAAATTTAAAGTTGGCTCAATGGTTAAATCATTATTTAAGTTAGTGTCCAAAACAGTGTTTTGGTCATTAGTTAAATTATTATTTAAGTCATTAGGTGAGTTAATGTTTAAATTTAAAGGACAAGTTGAATTACTAGTTGAATTAGAATGATTGGTGTTTAAAATTGGAGTCGTAATATTGTTCACAGTGGGTGGATCGTTATTTAATGTTAATTCACTGTTTAGATTCGAATTAGGTTCGTTGCTAGAAGTGAAGTTAAGTTGATAATTAGGAATTAATGGTGGAGTAAAGGAGGATGAAGTAGGATTAGACCAAGCAGAGGCAATGTTCGCTGCTGATGCAGTGCACCAAACAGGAGCTTCCTCTGTGATCTCTCTAAAACACCGTTTGCGATTACAATTGTAAAGGCCACGCAAACGCTTAGCTAGTGCTTTACGTTCTTGTGCGGGTGTTTTAGGAATATTAACTAAGTGGTTATTGGTAGTGGAAGCAGTTGGGCGAACATTGGGAATGTAAAACATCTCCAATTGCTCTGCCTTCTCTGCACAAACTTTAATGAAATTAGTATAAAGGGTGGTGATATCTGCGTTAGCCGCATTAAAATTAAAATTATTAATCATATCACTTAGCTGTCTACTAACTTCCTTAAGCAAATCTTCCTGCATTGCTTTTTTCTTAAAGTAATTGTTTTTAGATTGATTATTATTATTATTATTATTTGTATTTATATTTGTATTGGAGGGAGTGTTTAAGTTTAAATTTAAAGCGTTATCAACGTTATTATTGTTAACAATATTAGCGTTGTCGCTATTTAAATTTAGATTTAATTGTGAGTTAGTGCCATTCTCCTCGTTTAAAGGAGTTGAAGGTGTTAATGGAGTTAAACTATTTATATTGACTGAATCGTTTAAGTTATTTAAATTATTTAAATTGCTTAAATTATTTAAATTCTTAGAATTAAATGCACTGTCTATATCGGGATTGCTCTCGATATGTTCAATGAAATTAATCGGTTCAGTATTTAAATCGTTTAAATCATCAGTGTTGATAGTTGTTAAGTTTAAATTGGATGAGGATGGTTGCAAACAGAGTCTTTTATTGGTTAAATTAAATAAATTGTTGTAGTTTACAGCCATATCTGCTTTAGGCCGTTTACTTAATTGAAATTCCAATTCGTCTGTATCAGAAACACAGACAGAATCGGAGTTTAGGTTATTTGTATTTAAAGAATCATTAGAATTAGTGTTAGAATTTAGTTTGGACTTAAGAGTTATAGAAGTTGAGTTGTTAAAGGGATTTATAGTGTTTAATGGTAAATTTGAGGTTGAAGAAGAAGGGTTTAAGTTATTATTAACAGTGTTAAAATTAACTATGGTGGACTTAACTGAGGGAGAACTTTCGTTACTTGCGTTAGTCGCGTTAATTTTAGGAATAGGGTTAATGTTATTAACTTTATTAATAGAATTATTAACTTTATTAATAGAATTATTAACGTTATTAACATTGATAGGTTGTTCCATCGTTTGTTCATGGATGTCCAATGTAGATTCCGAAACTTCCGCTGAATTAGATTCAGCAGTAGTTCCCTCCTCAATACTGGCAATTAAAATTGAATGGTTAGTGCTCAAATTAATGTCAAGATTATTGTTAGGAATAGAATTGTCATTAATTTGTGCCAAATCTGTATTTAATGTAGTTGAATTGTTAGAGTTAACATTAGGATTACAGCTAGAAACAGCTTCCAAAACAGATTCAGTCGATTGCTCTTCTTCATCTGAGTTGTTAGCCGAGACAAATTCACTGTCAGAACTAGAGGACGAGTCTCTGAAAAGCAATTTCAGTTTGCACTGAACTTGCGTACTCGAATCTAGCGCATCGATGACGTTGCCTCTTAATTTTTCGCTTAAATTATCGTTAGAAATAACTTTGGCGTTTAGTGGAGTAACTGAATTAAAGTTTAAACAATTACTGACGTCTCCAGCGGCATTAATTACGCTGGTGGCGTCTACAGAATCAACAACATTGAAATTACAACTAGAACTAGTAACAGCGTTAGAACTACTAACAGGATTCGCAGAATCGCTGTTAACATTAACTTTACGGTTAATATTAGTAGTAGAACTAGCATCATTACTAGACTCAGAATTAACGTTAGGAATAGAAAGATTACTAGAGTCGATGGCGACTCCAGAATTAACATTGATAACGTTAGCAGAGGAACCGGAATTTTGGTCAGTTAAGTTAATATGTAGAGATGAATTAACAGCTAAATTAGCGTTAAGTGAAATTGAATAGTCGTCTGTGATTTTAACCAAATTTCCGGCCGAAATTAACTCCTCTGGGAATGTGCCGTAAGCGTACTCTTCACGAACAAGATCACAAAACTTATTCAATGAGGTATTTAAAATGCTTATATTACGCTTTAATTGCGTTAATTTACGCTTTTTAAGTTGGAGGTTGGAAGACACGTGGTCGCCGCCCGCCAAACTTAAAGTGCTGTTATCTATATTAACAAGTTCCGATCGGATCTTTTCAACCCGCTCACTGACTTTGTAATAGTCAGCTGCGCCTTTGACCAGATCAGGCAGTTTCCTACCCTTTCCACGGCCCTGCAAATAGGCTTGGAAGTAGACGGGTAAAACTCGTCGATCTTCGTCAGCCATGCCAGTTAACAAAAATGGCTGAAATTCGCCGTAAAACGCTGAATTAGCCCACTTAACGCCAACTTAAGCAAAATGTAGACGGACCAAAAGAAACACAAGAAGGTAATCTATCAAACGATAACTAATTTACCTGCAAAAGGTGCCTTTTGGAGGGCCAAAAACGCAAAACAATTGACCCCGAGGCGACTTGAACGCCCAGCCTTCCGAACAAAATAATCTATCTAATACACAGTTTTAAACTAATCTGATTAGGTGTCAAATGTGGAGAAGATCCGTCGAGTGTGGAAAAAGATATGGCTAAATCAATTTGAAATTGGGTGGTTGCTCTCGCAAGCTCCTTGGTGGACGTTAGGGGGACAGGGACTCATCGACGAATATGGTTCATGAAGACTCCGTGGGAGTCCTCAAGAACAATACGCGTGATGGTCTTCTTTAGGCGTTTTGTGTCTTTTTTTGAAAAGTGCATGGCTTTGAAGACGGCGTTGTTTGATCCAAGGTGAGATCCTAAGCTTCCAAAAATGAGAGCATCAGATTTTACCTCGAATCCCAAGTTTTCCAAAGTTGCGTGTTCCGATTGGTATTTGGCAATTTTTTCATTTCTGACCTGTTCGAGTCTTTCTGGGGAAGTTTCAAACGGAATCGAGACGTCCACAATCAAGGCTTTCTGCTTGGTGCTGTTGGTGATAACGATATCCGGTTTGGCTCTGGAGGAGGTCAAAAATTCTTGGTTTTTGAATATGGTCCAATTTCCACGTAGCTTCTTCGACAGTTTTTCGACAACAAAATCGGTTACATTGTTGTGTCTTTTGGAGATCAACAATTCGTTGAAGGGACATCTGTTGATTATGTGGCTGAGGGTTTCAGTTTGCTTGACACAGCGACGACAATTGGGGGTGGTTGATTTCTTCAGACGGAATAGGTTGAAATTTGTAGGACATACATCAAGTCTCGCTTGGATAGAGAAGGTGGAAGCGGAGACTTTGATATAGCCATTGGAAATCCAGGCGTTGGCGCATTTGTCGGTGTGGAATGATTTGAGGACTCTTCCTTGTTCTGTGTAGGACAACCAGGTATTTAGGGATTGGTGCTGATTATTCCAGCGCAGAAGTTTTATCCGAGTTGGTGGTGTTCTTTCAAGTGGTATCACACATGGTGGTCTTCGCAGTGAGGATTTGTCCAATTCTATCTGTGCGGGGTCGTTGGACGGATTATCATAATTGATGTTTAGGTCAGGTCGGTACAACCGAAGAGTGGAAAATATGGATTTTACGTCGCGAATTTTTACTTGAATCGTATTTGAAGAGTTGAGGAAGTTTACAATTGATTGTGGATTCGTTTCATTTGGGTCTTGTCTTTTTCGAGTAACATTTTTTAGATTTTCCCTTGCATTGGTTTGGACTCTATCATCTGGGCTGTTGAGTAAAGATAAAGCTGTTGAGACGCGTAATGCTTTATAATCCTTCACAAGATTCCTGATTCCTAGTCCACCATGTTTGACCGGAGCACTGAAGAAAGCTTTGTTGGTTGAGAGGGGTAACAATAACCAATTGCGAACATGTTGGATGATGCTTTTGTTTAGCGATTTGATATCTTCAATTCTCAACTGTGAGTTTTTGAATAAAAACTCAAGTTGAGGGAGCAGGTAGATCTTGAGTATATTTATTTTCATATATGGAAAAAGACAGGAATCTGAGATTTTTTGAAGGTCTGATAGAAATTTCTTGGTTTGCTTTTTGATGTCTTGGAAAGTGCATAAATTCTTATCTGTTCCCAAGTATTTGTAGAATTGTTCGAAACTGAGACTCGGGATGTTTGAGTTGAACAAGGGATATGGAATATGGTGAGTTCTATCATTGGTCACGCGTTTTCCTTGAATAAATGTTGATTGAATAGAAGAACATTTATCAATGTTCACAGCCATATCACATGTTGTTAAGAATTCTTCCGTGATTTGTAACATTTTCAGCATGTTGTCTCTGCTACTTGCCATCAAGACAACATCATCTGCATACGCAAGACATGATACTTGATTTGATTCGTCTAGCTGGAATCCCACATTGTTAGCTTCGACACATATTAACAATTGATCGACGACAAGATTAAACAGTAGAGGGGATAAGGGACAACCCTGTCTGACACCTCTGCCATTGAGATATTGATTTGCACTTTTTCCAGTTGCGTCGGTTATAGTATTGAAGGCATTTTGATACAAGAATTTGATTAATTTTACGAATTTAGGGTCGACTTTCTTATTTTCCAATAGATTGATGATGGCCCAGTGTGGCACATTATCAAAGGCCTTTCTTAGATCTAACCATACCATGTGGAGTTGTTTGTGGGCGTTGCGATGATTATCCAGTACTCTTTGTAGCAGGAAGGAGTGTTCCGTACACCCTTCCCCATTTTGAAATCCTTTTTGGTTTTGATTCAGTTCAATTTGCGGTGAAAGTAGACGATTCATTGTAGCCATGAATATTCTATAGACGCAATTTGTGACACAAATTGGTCTATAGTCATCAGTTGATAATGGATTCGGTTCTTCCTTTTTTGGAATCATGACCAGACGACTGCCTAGCCATTGTTGAGGAAGTTTGCCCGAATGGAATATTTTGTTGAATAGAATGGTAAGTGGAGCTTCAATTCCTATCAATTTCTTCCAAAATTTAATTGAGATTCCATCCGGACCATTTGTGGATTCAGGGTTAGCTTTCGAAATTGAAACAAAGATATCTTCGGAAGTCATTATTGATTCAGTTGACTGGACTTGTTGCTCTTGATGTTGCGATGGTTGTTGCGACGTATCCGAAGATTGAAATTGCGAGGATTGCGTTCCGAATATTTGACTATTGATATCTTGATTGGCAGGTGGTGATTCTGCATGTTGCGAATTAACAGGTAGTGATTTTTCTTGGGTGGATTGTTCATCATTTGAATTTTTTGTATATAATGAAGGGTCAAGAGTAACTCTGATCTCTTCTGGAATGACAGGTGGTTCTTTGGATAGGGCGTTTGTGATTTCATCTGCAGAGAGTTGACACCAAACCGGTTTTGTGTCTGTTATCTCTCTTACGCATTTTTTCCGATTTAATTTATACAAGGCACGCAGTCTCTTGTCTGCCTTTTCCTTAGCAGATTTCGGGTCCTCGTTTGGTTGTGATGTTGGATCTTGTGGATTCTGGGATTCGCATAATGTTGATTGCGACAGGTGGTCCGGTAAGTGTGATGTATCTCTTTCTTGAGTTTGATTATTTTGTTTATCATGTTCTTTAACCCGACGTTCATTCGGGTCATAAAACAATTTGAGCGATTTGGCCTGTATAGTTGCCAATTTGATAAAGTTGTCATATAGTTTATCGATCGAAGAATCTTGATATTTGATTATGACCGCATTCAAGTCATCAACACATGCTCTCATCCTCACTGAGAGCTTTTCTTTCTCGTCGTAATAGTCAAGTACTTGGTCTTTAGGTGCATTTTCAGAGGAACGTCGTTGTGAAACAGGTGTTGAATCAATTTGAAGCATAGGAACTTGGAATGAAGAAACTTGTTGAGTAGTTTTTGAATTATTGGCGTCCAGATCTCTCCGGGTATCAGGTAATGAGTTATCTTGTGAGTTAGGTACGTAAACTTGAGAATTTGTTTGGCCTGGAAGAACACAGTTTTTCGAGGTTGTAGGAATTTGTGAGTTTGGGATTGGTTGCTTGTTCTCATAGGCTCTTTTCTTGGTTCTGAAAGGATTTTGTGTCTTTTGCTTGTGTTTTTTCTGGATAGTTGATGCTAAATCGCACAAGGGCTGGATAATTGTATTGGTTTCTGCATTTGCTGTTGTTGATTCCAGTGGGTCAGCGGTTTGATTATTAAAATCAAATTGTATCACGTTGACATCATCTGGAAGGTCTTTAAATCGATTTGCTGCTTCTAGATTCATTTGTTGTTGCATCTTTAGAGTAAAATTTGGATCTTCCTGTCCAGCAGTCACTCCTTCAGATAGTTGGATATTGAAACGAATGTCTTTTGTTGAATTTTCTTGGTTTGGCTCCTGAGATGAATCAATTAGGATTGTTTCATGTTCCTTTGTTTGTAGCGTCGTCGTAAAGTTATTTTGTTTGGTATATTCCAGGAAATCATCGATGATTTGCGAATTTGGTTGCGAATTTTCATGTTGGAGTGGTGAATCATCGGATGTTGGATTAAATTTGATTTTTTTGGCTCTTGGATGAATAAGGAAGTCATTGTTTCTATCAGATCGCAGGGTAATGGAATCTTTCTGGTTTTCGGTGGCTATTTCCGCCTCAAAATTTCTTTTTTGAGGACTTGGTAGAGGAGAGGATGGAATCACTTCTTCCGCGTTGATTTCCGTGTTTGGTGAGTTTAAATTCAAAGGATTAACATGATCATGTGTTAAATTATCACAGTTAGAATCGCTTGTAATTAAGATTGGGCTATCAGTATTAGGAATGGAATTATGAATTAAATTTTCATCCGTTATGTTAGTATTTAAATCATGATTAGAATTTTCTGTATTAGGTGTAGTATTAAGAGTTATGTTATTATTTAAAATAGAAGGGGTCTCAGTTAAAGTATTAACTGATTGACTGTTGGGGTCAGTCAGGTTAAAAATAGAATTAAAAGTAGTATTAGCTTTAGTAAAAGAATTAATAGAATTAGTAGAATTATTATTTAAATGTTGACTATTAAGTTCGGGGGAGTCGATTAGAGTACTTAATAGTTTAGACTCAGGCATTTTATATTCTGGCGTAGCTGGTTTTAAATCAAAAATTGAGTTGTCGTAAGTAAATTTAGGAGTGTTAGTGTCAGTTGATAATAATGTATTTTTAAGGTCATTAATTATTTCTGGATTAATTGTCAAGTTGATATTTATGGGAGAATGAATTGCACTAGGAGATCTAGATTGTATTACTGAGTAGTTTTTACTTGGATTAACGTCTGCCAGAACATTTACTAAACTATCTCCGTAATCATTAATTATCCAATCTTGCTCAGAATCAGATTTGTTAACATCTTCCTCTGAGTCAGAATGGTATGGGTTAACTTCCGGATCGTAAATACCGTCCTCATTACGAATAAATTCCTCCTCAGGAAATGAGGGAGGGTTTACAGTATTTTCACAAACAATGATGTCGTTTAATTCATCACTTGAATTATCCTCGTTATCAGTATCATTAATAATGTCAACATTAGCATTATCAACGTTAATATTGTCAACATTAATAATTTCAAAATTAGCATTATTGGTAGTTATTTGGTTAATTGGAACATCATTGTTTAAAGAATTTGAATGGGTTAATGTGTTATTAGTTAAGAGATCTTCAGTAGGATTAGTATTATTGATTAGAATAGGTTCATTAAAATTAGAATTAGAATTATCTAATGGTGTATCATTAAGTAGTGGAGCATCAGAGTTTAAAGTATTAGATGAGTTGATTAAATCATTAGAGTTTACGTTGTCAATTAAGGTATTAAAGGAATTTAAATTTTCACTTGCGTTGTCATGAGTATTATCAAAGTTAGAGTTAGAGTCAGCTGAATTAAAGTTAGTTGAATTGTTGACATTAGCATTAACAAGAGTGTTAACAGTATTCAAAGGTTCATTAAGATATGCAGTATCAGTAGTAATAATAGTAGGATTAGGATTAGGAGTGTCATTAAATTGTAAGGGAATTGAATTGTTAGGTGAGTTAAATGTTGAATTGTTTACATTAGCATTAGCATTCGCGTTAACAAGAGTGTTAACAGTATCCAAAGGTTCATTAAGATTTGCAATATCAGTAGTAGTAGTAATAATAGTAGGATTAGGATTAGTAGTGTCATCAAATTGTAAAGGATTTAAAATGTTAGTTGAGTTAGAAGTAGAAGTAGAATTGGAATTAGTCATTATTGATGTGTTATCGTTAGTTTTAGTAAAAGTAGTGGAATCAACATTTGTTGTATTTAATGCGTCAAGTGGTGGCGCAGTAGAGTCAGTATCAGTACTTAAAAACGTATTATGGGGTATTATTACAGGTGGATTAGGATTAACGTCATCAGAATTTAAATTTGAATTTTTACGCGTAATTATAACACGCTTGCCCAGTTTAGCAATTGAAGTTAGATAAGTTGTGTATTTAGAATTTAATTTTGGTTTAAAAGATGAATTTGAGTCGATAATTATGGAGCCATCCAGCTGTAAAAACTCCGGAGGAAGGTCCTCCGCATCTATTTCAGCCTGAACAGCTTCCATTAGTTTATTAATTATTAAATCTCTAGATATCTGGGCACGTTTAAGCTGTGTAAACAAGTTTCTTGGCTTATTACTCTGGATTAATGAGCGTGGATTATTCGCTATTTCCAACAATTCTGACAACTTTTCTGCGATTTTAAAGTACTCCTTCGACAACTTAACAATAGGGTGCATACGTCTACGGTCCTTACCCCGTTGCAAATAGATGGTGTAATAAATATAGAGTAGGTCAGATAATGAGTCGATTGAAAATGCCATTAATGATATGTGAATAAGATATAATGGGTACCGTTAGAATCAGTAGGGTACTAGGAACAAGGGGATAACAAAATTACCGGGTCTTTGGATGATGAAAAAATGAAAAAATTTGATGACCCCGAGGCGACTTGAACGCCCAGCCTTCCGAACAAAATAATCTATCTAATACACTGTTTCAAATCTAATCTAATTAGTTGCCAAATATGGAGAAGATCCGTTGAGTGTAGGAAAAGATATGATCAAATCAAGTTGAGGTTAGATGGATGGATGGATGCTCTCGCAAGCTTATTGGTGGACGTTGGGGAGGGGGGACAGGGACTCATCGACGAATATGGTTCTTGAAGACTACATGTGAGTCTTCAAGAGCCATACGCGTGATGGTCTTCTTCAGTCTTTTTGTATCCTTTTTGGAGAAGTGCATCGCCTTGAATACCGCGTTATTTGATGCCAGGTGAGATCCCAGGCTTCCAAAGATCAGGGCGTCAGTGGTTACAGTGTAACCCATTTTCCTGAGGGTTTCATGTTCTGAGCGATACTTTGCTATTTTGTCATTGCGGACTTGCTCCAGTCTTTCTGGTGAGTGTTCAAATGGAAGGGAAACATCCACAATCAGAGCCTTGAGAGTGCTACTGTTTGTGAGGACGATGTCAGGTTTGCTAGTTGAGGTCGTCAAGAACTCTTGGTTCTTGAAGAGAAGCCAGTTTCCGCGTAGTTTCTTTTTGAGTTTTTCTACAACAAAGTCAGTTACATTGTTATGCCGTTTAGTTATTAGGAGTTCGTTGAACGGGCATCGATTTATGATGTGGCTAACTGTTTCTGGCTGGCTGGCACAACGACGACAGTTGGGCGAGGAAACCTTTTTGAGTCGGAACAAATTGAAATTCGTCGGGCACACGTCAAGTCTCGCTTGGATGGCGAAGGTAGAAGCGGAAACTTTAATGTAGCCGTTAGAAATCCACGAGTTGGCACATTTGTCGGTGTGAGAAGTTTTGGTAACTCTTCCTTGTTCTGCATAGGACAACCAAGTGTTGAGGGCTTGATGCTGGTTGTTCCAGCGCAGAAGTTTGATTCGTGTCGGTGGAATTCTTTGGAATGGTAATATGGATGGTGGTCTATTCAATGTCGTCTTGTCCAATTCTATATGTGCGGGGTCGTTGGAGGGATTTTCATAATTGATTTGTAGATCTGTACGATATATTCGCAGAGTGGAGAAGATGGATTTGACGTCACGTATCTTTGTTTGGATTGTACTTGAGGAGTTGAGGAGGTTTACAATGGATTGTTGGTTTGCTTCATTTGGATCTTGTCTTTTTTGTATGACTATCTTTAGATTGTCCCTGGCACTTGTTTGGATCCGGTCGTCTGGGCTATTGATCAAAGACAAAGCAGTCGATATCCGTAGCGCTTTGTAGTCCTTCACCAAGTCTCTAATTCCTAGTCCACCAAGCTTTACAGGAGTGTTGAAAAAAGCTTTGTTGGACGTCAGAGGCAGCAGTAACCAGTTACGGACGTGTTGAATGACGCTTCTATTTAGGGACCTCACATCTTCAATCCTCAGTTGCGAATTTTTGAACAAAAAGTCCAACTGAGGGATCAGGTATATCTTTAAAATGTTAATCTTCATGTACGGGAAGAGACAGGAGTCTGAAATTTTCTGGAGGTCGGACAAGAATTTTTTGGTTTGGTCGGTGATATTTTGGAAGGTGCACAAGTTTTTATCCGTCCCAAGGTATTTGTAGTATTTGTTGAATTGTAGAGTAGGGATATCTTCATTGAATAGGGGATATGGTAAATGATGCGTTTTATCGTTGGTTGCTCTTCGACCCTGGACATATGTTGATTGTATGGAAGCGCATTTGCCAATGTTCACAGCCATATCACAATCGGTTAAAAACTCTTCCGTAATTTTCAGCATTTGTAGCATGTTTTCCCTGCTGTTAGAAATTAGGACCACATCATCCGCATAGGCTAGGCACGAAATTTGATTAGCTTCGTCCAGTTGGAATCCCAAATTTCTGTCTTCAAGAAAAGTCAGCAGTACGTCGATCACAACATTGAATAATAACGGAGATAGGGGACAGCCCTGCCTAACTCCTCTTCCATTCAAGTATTGGTTGGCACATTTTCCAGTAGAGTCGGTAGCGATGTTGAATGCATTTTGGTACAGGAATTGGATTAATTTGATTATTTTAGGGTCGACTTTCTTATTCTGGAGCAGCCTGATGATAGCCCAGTGTGGTACACTATCAAAAGCTTTCTTTAGGTCCAGCCATACCAAATGGAGTTGCTTGTTGCTGTTGCGGTGGCTGTCCAATATTCTTTGCAGTAGGAAGGAATGCTCGGTGCACCCTTCCCCATTTTGGAAGCCCTTTTGATTCTGGTTCAATTCGATTTGTGGTGCCAGAAGACGATTAATGGTGGCCATGAATATTCTATAGACACAATTTGTGACACAAATTGGTCTATAGTCATCCGTTGATAGTGAGTTGGGATCTTCTTTTTTCGGAATCATGACTAGGCGACTACCTAGCCATTGTTGAGGGAGTTGACCAGAGTGGAATATTTTGTTGAAGAGGACCGCTAGTGGCGCCTCGATTCCTAACAGTTTTTTCCAGAATTTGATTTGAATCCCGTCCGGACCATTAGTCGTTTCAGGATTCGCTTTCATGATTGACAAAAGGACGTCTTCGGATGTAATAATTGGGTCAGTCGATTGGTCTGGTTGTTGCACTTGTTGTTGAACTTGTGGCACTTGTTGAATTTGTTGATCTTGTTGAACTTGTTGTTGCGGCGATGTGTTTGGACTTTGGAATTGGGATGATTGAGTTGCATAGACTTGATCTTGGGAATTTTGATTTGGAATTGAGCTTGAGCTTGAAGGGTCTGGATGTTGCGATTGGACAGGTGGTTGTGCTGTTTGTATTGACTGGTGATTGTTGATGTTTTCAGAATATAAGGATGGATCAAGGGTGACTTTGATTTCCTCTGGAATGATGGGTGGATCTTTAGTAAGCGATTTTACTATATCGTCTGCCGAGAGTTGGCACCATACTGGTTTCGTTTCGGTAATTTCTCTTACACAGCGTTTTCGGTTGAGTTTGTAAAGAGCTCTCAATCTCTTGGCCTCTTTTTCATTTGCGGATTTTGAGTCATCGTTTGATTGCGACTTATCTTGAGTTGTTTGTGACGGAATATCTGGATCTGGTATGTTGGATTCATCATTTTGTTTTGAGGGAGTCGATTGAGGTGGTTTATTTTGCTTGTTGGCTTCGTTCACACGTCGTTGATTAGGGTCATAGAACATTTTCATTGCTTTCGCTTGAATTGTCGCTAACTTTATGAAGTTGTCATATAGTTCATCCATTGGGGAATCTTGATATTTAACCACAACTGCGTTTAGATCCTCAACGCATGCTCTCATCTTTTCTGAAAACTTTTGTTTCTGCTCGTAGTAATCAATTGCTTGATCTTTAGGAGCGTTTTCAGATGGTCGTTGTTGCGAGACAGGTGCTGTGTCGATTTGGATGAGTGGATCTTTTGAAATGATGGAAAGTGAGTTGTCTTGTGAATCCGGCATGTAGATTTGAGATTCTCTTTGGCCCGGTAGAACACAGTTTTTGGACGTTGTTGGGATTTGGGAGTTTGGAACTTGTTGACTGTTGGAGTAGGCTCTTTTCTTGGACTTGTATGGATTTATCGTTTTGGATTTGTGTTTTTTCAGTATAGAGGATGCCAAGTCACATAATGGATTGTCTACCATCGTATCATTTTCCACACCTGCAGTTGTTGTTTTGCTTGGATCCGAGTTTTGGCTGTTGAAATCAAATTGGATCACATTGACGTCGTCTGGAAGATCTCTAAAGCGCTTTGCTGCTTCAAAGTTCAATTGTTGCTGCATTTCTAAGGTGAAGTTTGGATCTTCATGTCCAGCATTTGCACTTTCAGGTAATTGAATGTTGAAATTGATGTCTTTGTTTGGATGAGTTTGGATTGGTTCGGGAGATGAATCGATTTGAATTGTTGGAATCTCTGTTGTGGAAGTTGGCTTCGTAAAGTTGTTTGCTTTGGCATGTTCTAGGAATTCGTTGATAGCTTGCGAGTTTAGTTGTAGTTGCTGATCTTGGGACGTCATATCATCCGATGTGTCATTGAATTTGATTTTCTTCGCTCTCGGGTGGATATGAAAGTCTTTGTTTCTGTTGGATCTCAGAGGACTAGAATCTTGTTGGATTTCTGCAGCAATCTTGGCAGTAAAATTTCTTTTTTGCGGCGACGAAGAGGGAGAAGATTGAAGCACTTTTTCAGTGTTGATGTCCGTAGTTGGCACATTGACATTTGAGGGTTCGACGGTTATGTTATCAATATGGTTAACGTTAAGTTTAATTGTATTAGTAAATGAAGTGGCATTTGAAGAGTTAACATTAGTATTTAAATCATTAACTAGTACAATCGATGAAGGAGTATTTGAATCATTAGTATTAGAATTATTTTCATTGGAATTATTTTCATTAGAATTAATTTCATCAGGATTAATTTCATTAGAATTAAAATTAGGCTGGGGATCAGTTAAAGTATTAACTGATTGACTGTTGGGGTCAGTCAGGTTAAAAATAGAATTAAAAGTAAGGTTAGCTTTAGTAAAAGTATTATTATTAATTAAATGTTGACTATTAAGTTCGGGGGAGTCAATTAGAGTGCTTAATAGTTTAGATTCAGGCATTTTATATTCTGGCGTAGCTGGTTTTAAGTCATAAATTGAATTATCGTATGTAAATTTAGGAGTGTTAGTGTCAGTTGATAGTAATGTATTTTTAAGGTCATTAATTATTTCTGGATTAATTGTTAAATTTATATTTATAGGGGAATGAATTGCACTAGGAGATCTAGATTGTATTACTGAGTAATTTTTACTCGGATTAACGTCTGCCAGAACATTTACTAAACTATCTCCGTAATCATTAGTTATCCAATCTTGCTCAGAATCAGATTTGTTAACATCTTCCTCTGAGTCAGAATGGTATGGGTTAACTTCCGGATCG
>JAOPJI010001693.1:24823-35762 GCA_027122695.1 Merluccius productus
AATTACCGGGTCTTTGGATGATGAAAAAATGAAAAAATTTGATGACCCCGAGGCGACTTGAACGCCCAGCCTTCCGATCTGGAGTCGGATGCTCTACCACTTGAGCTACAAGGCCTTCGGATATCGTAAGATGTATTTTTTCGTGTGCATATATAATTATATACTTGTTTGTCAAGTTCCATAGAAGCAGAATATAGAATATAAGATACTCACAATTCTAATGATTTTATCGTAACAAATGTTTTACCTTGTTCGTATTTGTAATATTTTTTTCATTTCCTTCTAAAACTGTTAGTATCATAATCCTACTCTTTAACAATAACTAACCTCCACATATTGTTTTCCCGTTAACTTTGATGAATTTCGTGCTTCTTAGAAATTTTTGTCATAATTTTATACCCAAATCATTCGCAGTTTTTCTCAGTAACACTACATAAATTCCTAAATATAATAAGAAACGTCATAAATCAATTTTATATTATTATATGCTTCAATTAGAATGAATTATTACTTTTTATAAAATACATCAAATTATTCGCTTGATATTATATATATTTTAAAAATAATGTTACTTTGATTGGCCCATTCGTCAGCTACGTTCCAACAATATAACATAACAACGTATAATAAGTTGTATGATCAAGTTTCTCAATCAGATATTTGGTGGAGCCTATCTATTACCGCCATTTCATCACGAGTTCCGAAATGTACCGTAACTGGGGGAAATGTTACGATTGGCTCGAGCTGCAATAAATTCATTTACTGATATTATTTTGATATAAATCATATTAGTTTGTTATTTATTTAATGCATTTAACACCTTGTTTATTTCAGCAATACTAAATAAAACACTAATCAAAAATCAACTTATAACCAAAAATATTATTTAATATAAACAAATTTTACAATTAATGTGTATATTTAACTGAATTAATTCATAGACACTCAAAAGAATATAATTGGCATTTACCAGTGAAAAGACAAGCCGTAAATTTTTATTCTTTGGATTAAAATGAACAATATCATAATTTATCGATTAACAATTTATTTATCATGTATTTTTGTTTGAATGTTCTCAAAAAATTTTCATAAAAAAAATTTTTTGTTTTTATCTATACAAGTTAACAGGTAATTTACAATGTATTTTGATTTAATGGTCATTTTTAATTTATTTTATATTTTATAAAATAAATTATTGTTCGATTTTCTTGAAAGATTTAAAATTTAAAAATTTTATGTTAGAGTAAATGGCAATTTTTTTTAGTTTGATGATTACGTTGTTAAAAAAGGTTCCTATATCAGTATGAATAATGAGTTTACAAAATGTCTCGTTTTTTGTTTTTACTCATGAATCAGAAGTATTATTATATGCAGCATTTATTAATTTTTTAAATCGATAACATATTTACTATTATTAAATTAGATTGTCTGTCACACGCCAGTACGCTTGTCCGACAACATTTTCCCTTATACACAACACTCACATTACAACACTATTAATATAACGAACCCCCCGATTAGAGTTGTACATTTGGCCGGATTTAGTGAACGCTTATTGCTAACTTAAACGCATTCGTTGTTGATTGATTTCCTAAAACATAATCCGATATAATAGAAAATAGCTGTTTTTCTTAATTTATGCACGTGTAGTTTTCTGTATAGTTATACTGTTAACCCCTGTAACTATTAGCATTTATATAACTATGTTATATTTTACTTCATTCAATGTGTTAATATGTGAACGTGTGTTCATGGTAATGGTCAATTACTTGGTGAAACTTTTGCTTATTGTAGCCCAAATTTTACAGCACTAATATGAATTTTAAGTTCTTAAAATCCAGCCTTCTTCTGTATGATATTCATTGTTAACTTTCAAATTTAAAATAAAGCCAATGATCAATCCATTTAACTAAGCCTTAGTGATCTACTTCAAGATCTATATTCCAACATGCTGAATTATTTTTTAGTATAAAATAAATTATTAATTGATTGGATAATTCTTTATTGGATTTATTTTCACGTCAACCTATTGTATAATTGTTATTGGTCAATTCATTCTTTTTAACTCAATTAAAATCATTAGCTATATTGATGGTGGGGTATTTTAAACTATTTGAAATATTTTCAATTAAAGCTATTAGTATAAACAATTTTTACAGCAACTGAGCTAATAAATAGTTTGCCAAATAGTGATGTACATCAATGAATATTAGTGAATTAGTGAAATGTACAGTAAACTTAACAAATTAAGAATCACGTTATATTATATGTTGAAAAAATACAAGTAAAAAAATTCAATCCAATGTAATATAACACTTATAATAAACTTTCACTTAAAACCTCTTAACTTATGCTGATCCTTAGCGCTAGTAATCTTATTTCATAATATATGAGATGGTGGTTGAATGTTCAGTTATATCTTCGTTTAGCATTTATGATTGTCCATGAGTCTTTTATCTTTAAGTTGCATAGATTTGCCTTTTCTTATACACAGACGTTGTTCTTCA
The DNA here is from genome assembly GCA_027122695.1 of Merluccius productus. Taxonomy (NCBI): domain Eukaryota; kingdom Metazoa; phylum Chordata; class Actinopteri; order Gadiformes; family Merlucciidae; genus Merluccius; species Merluccius productus. The sequence goes on from JAOPJI010001693.1 coordinate 27,331, forward strand.
ATTGTTCAAAGGAGTCGAACTTCATATCGATGGCAAATCCTGAAGTGTTCTTATTTTCCATGTTTTCAAATTGCACGCGTAAGTTAAGGTTATTATAATCTTTATACTGGTCCATTTTTTCAGCCTATTAAGGAGAAAAAAATAGATTTATGCATGTAAAATAAGTTTTATCTATTATATATAGAATATGTGTATTTTTAGATGACTGCGATCGTTTGTAAACAAAAAATGTAGATATTTTAAGCTCATATAGTAGCTTATAATTAGGATTCGAAATTTGCAATTTAAATCGATTTTAAACTAAAAATGCCGTCGAAGTTAAAAAGAAAGTCCCGGTTTCTATTTTTTTGGGTCGGAAACCCCCGATTTTGTTTGTTGGTATTGTGTAAAAATGAGAAAGAAGAGACGAGACAACCCTAACTATTTATTGGAATGAAGCGATTTGGAATCTGTTGATGATTTATTATCTTGAAAGTATTGTAAAGAAATTCTTTGTTGAAAACAAAACAGAATGCAAGAATACTTCGAACCAATAAAACACATGTCTATAAAATCAAATCTGTGGAAAACAATTCCAATTAGCAACATTTTACGTCGTGTTGATCAAATATACAAGTAAAATGGAAATTTATTAGTTAAAAATAATAATTTTTTGTCTTCTTCCATTTAATACAATGAATAAACATAAGTATATACGAGTTTCTACCTAAATACTGTCAAACTCCAAGAATATCAGATGGGCCAAGTTTGATTGACAAACAATTTGATACAATTTTTCAAGAAAATTTGTCTATGATCAAAGGTGCCATTAAAGATTTTTGTTTTAGCTTTATAATTGACCAATATTCAACACTGTTGCTTGCTTCTACAACTCCAAATAGAAAAACGAAGCATAGTTATGTTAGATTCTTCGACTTCTACTCTGTAATTATGCGGTTGTTGAAATCCGCATATCCGACGTTTTAACAAACATGGCTTAAATTGTAACAAATATATTGCCATTATTTCTGAATCAACGTCATAATAAAAAATACTTAAGACTTAAGTATTCTAAAATTGATGTATCAGCACATTATGCGAATTCTATGTTGTTCTCGTATTATCCACATTGTGGTTCAGAAATGTATCAATCATTATTTCAACGATATCAAAAAGTTTTGTATAAAGTTTTCGGCACTTTTAGCGAAACACAGAAATGCGAAAAAAAATTCATCTTGAAAATAATAACCGTGAAAATGAAAGAAATTTCACAAATTTTAAATATTCGGTGGTACGGTTTTTATACCTGTATTAAACAAATAAAATAATATTATCATGCAATTGTTGCTTTTCTGAAGGACAGCGTAAAAGAATAAGAATTTAAAAAAAACTTATTGAATTATTTGATATCAATGCAAACAGCGACAACGCTTTATATTTCAATTTGAATATTTTGATTAAGAGCTTAAAACCATAACACGATAAATCAAAAATGATGTAATCTTTTATTAATTGTTGTATTCAAAGTATATATGAATAGTTGAATGGTAACTTTGGTATAAAGAAGAATGAACTGACAAGAAATTTCAGAGATATTATCGGGCTTGTTGATTTCGAATCAAAGAGTATGATAATACAAAATATTGAAAGCTTCTTTTTAATAAAATTATTAATGAAATTCATGCTTCAATATCAACAAGTCTTGTAGAGTGTTTTCTACCAAACTCATTTTTCTGATAATGAAAAACATCGATCCAATTACTCAGATTTCCATTAATGATGTTAACATTAATGATATTTGTTATTTTGTGGAAGTAAAAGACATGAAAAACTGGATAATGGGTATTATTTACTGTGGATACTTGCTCAAAAATTTGATTGAAATAACCTCTGATGGTCTGTGGAGAAAGAAGTCAAATGTATGCACTCTTCTCGCTGGACTTTGCTGATTTATATCATCACATGTGCCATCTATCAGTGTTGAAAGAAGTTTCTCCAAATTACGAGATATACTTAGAAAAGAAAGATCTATTCTTAGCAACGAACGTGTTCAATTCTCTCTATTCTGAATGTTAATGACCCACTCTATAAACATATCTGTATGAATTTGTATATATGAGTCGACTTTTAGTTTTTTTATTTTTTGTGGAAAATAAAAACCTAAAAACGCTGATTTTTAATTTCTTCCCAAATTTTAGTCGTTAAATAAATACCGTCGATTTGAAAAATAATAAACATCGAAAATTTCTAACCCTACTTATAAAGTATAATATGTGGAAACATAATAAAACATCCAGGTATACATAGCTTATGTTTTTATATATACATTTATTTTATATTTTACAAATATAGTTCTATCAATATATCACATATATTTAACGGAAAATTTATTGCAATTTTTAACTTGCTATTTCTAAATAAAACTTTATAAACGCTAACTTAATCATTTTTGGTTTTTCCAGATGTATCAAAATTAATTGTTGAGTTGCAATATAAACATCAAAAGATTGGTTAACTAAATGAGAAAATCATATTTTTATAATATAGTTTATTAGTTTACATATATTTAAAAGAAAAATATTGACAATGGCTAGAAATTGATCAAGCTCAAATCAATTTGACGTTGAGTTACAACGACATGAGCAAGAGCTAAAACTAAGACCACTGGTTGATTTTGAAATAATCCTGATAAAGTATTTTAGTTTGTTATAAAATTAACAGCGATAGTTTAATTTAATTTTTAAATTAAAGTAATATTTTTATTTATTGTATAACTATAGGATTATCATTTTTATTTCACAGAGTTTATTAGATTTTTTAAGTTGTGCCATTTCCATCAAAAAGTGACGATTCTTAAGACAAATCGTATTTTTAAAATCGGTTATAAGATAATACACTTAGAATAGACTCCGCATAACATTGTGGGTTTACAGAAATAATTAACCCTGAAAGGACTTCCCTCTGACGCTTCTTAAAAGGACATCCTTGTGCTCCCGTAGCCCAGACTACATAAAGCAGATCAATTTAAATATATCCCCGCTACTTTGACAAACATTCATTTTTATATTTATGTGTTAATGCCATATACGAAGTCTTGCGAGTAAATATTTTTTGAAAAAATATGTTAAATATCTACTCGATAAACATATATGTGTCTAAAGTGGGAATAGTACGGCACGAACACACAATTATATTAAAAATAATAATTTTAGTTTGATTTTGACATACACTTTAAGCAAGTAATACCTTTCTTCGGATTTTCGCCGCACTTGCTGCAACGTTTTTATTTCTGCGGCTCGTTTTGTTTGGGCCTAGATAACATTCTTACCTTGCATTCATATTTCTATCATTACCTTCAAGTGGTCGAGCATACTCAACTTAAATACTTTATTGCCAACAATTCCCATTTCGCATTTTATAGTTGGTTGAGTAGCAATCAAAAATAAAGTACTCGTCTTTTTTCATGTTTGACAAATTCTAATGACGAATCTAAAAGAAATGTCTGGTGACGAGTAGGTTTTTCAGTTTCCATATAGTGAAGACTTTGCTGCAAAAACGCCACAAACTAATTAAATACAACCACATATAACATTTTGAGAAAAAACTGATAATGGTCACCAATTACATTTCTCTTCATAAATACGAAGAAATGCACTGGTATATGGTATAAGGTTATATTTTTTCACATTGTAATCCAATATTGTTTCAGGTTTATAATGTAATTCTTTACTTGCATTTAGGGAACGATGTTCTGAGGATAGAATTATCGCTGCTTTGTTTTTCATTGGTATGTAGGAAACGAGAGTGAATGTTTTATGCAAACAAATCATAGAAGGTAAAACTTTCGTTGATTTTCTTGGTAGAAATTCTGGTTGAATGAATGTTGTGCTTTTTCTAACGATACTAGTTATCAAGGGGTTTCTTTCATTAAAATATTCAACCAAATCCCATTTAGTGAAATAGTTATTAAAAGTGATGTACCTGCCTGAATCTAGTAGATGGTTTGCTTGATTAACTATAACATTAAAGTTAAGTTGGTTTCGCGGTAACAGTAAACTTTGCCCAAATAAGGACATACGTTTTAAACATATTTGGTTTGGCTGTCACATACCATCCAAATTTTAATGCCATATTTTGATGTTTTTAGGCATATATATTAAAAATAAAACACGTCCTTAGAAAGGTTATAATTTTTTATCCGATGTTATATTCGGCTTAGGAATGTAACTAGACCTACATATACAGGAATACCTTGCATATCACGTTTTTTTATAAAAAACGTTTAAAAAAATTAAATTAACCTAACTATACATATTCGAATAAATAGTATATCAAACAAATTTTTAATGGAAAAAAAGCTTGCTACAAATGAGCATGATAGGAAAGATGTATATCAAAAAGGGAAATATGATAAATTTAGATTTTTTTAATTTGTGATTATTTATACCTTTTATATCATTAATATCTTAGTTATTGAATAAATTTGTTTTCGCCGAAATACTTCCGCGGAAATAAACACGAATGATAAACAAATCATAATTATTACAAAATTATGTTGATTTTTAAACCAACAAAATGAAAGAACTCGTAAAATTATAATTAAAAATTAGTAATTTTGTAACTTACTATTTCTAAATAAATTTTAATGACTACTAACTCCTGTTAATTTACTGTTATTTCTGGATGGAGCAACATAATTGTCGATTTGCAATATTAACATTGAAAAGATTGGAAAACTGGGAGATAAATTCGTATTATATTGATAATAAAGTTTACTATCAGTTGATATTTTATTTAAATAAAAAAAGTTAAAAATTGATACCACATTAACACCAAATCCAATCGATTTGACGTTGAGTAACACATACAAGTCGAAAGGGCGATAGTTAAAACCACCAGTTAGTTTTGAAATAATTTAGTTTTTATTAAATTAACATAAATAATTGAACTTTACATTAAAAATTAAATTTTAATTTATTTTAAAAACATAACATTTTTATTTGCAGGCGGTTAATTAGTTTGTGTAATTTGTACTGTTAACATTAAAAAAATTTGATATATTTCGAAAATTGTTTAGTGGAACCAATTATAAGAAACGCACGTAGAACAGACCTCGCATAGTGCGGTTTTGATATAACACGGTTGGTTACTTGGGACCAATTATAAAGAAACACGTAAAACAGGCATTACACAATGCGGGGTTTGCATGACGCGTTGGGTGGTGTGGGTGCATGGAACCAATTAACAGCGTTATGCAAAGTATTCCTGTATGTTATCATTTTTGTTTTGTAATTTATAATTTTTGTCTATGCTAATGTTATAAGTATTGTTGTGTTATTTACTTTATTATGCGACTTAATAATTTATAAAAAAATAATTAATTAATTAGATATAAGGTCGTATAATAAGAATGTAAAAGTTTTTATTCTTTTATGTAATTTTAGGTGGCAGAATACAGTCATATAAAATCCTATAATATTATATGAAGGTTAATAATTTTGTAACCCAAAGTAAACTGATTTAAAAATAGTTTATTAATGTTTTATGGGACATAATATTTCAAGAAAGAAAAAGAAAAACATGTACATGTGAACAGCAAACGAAAAAATGTTTAAATTAATACTAGTTTCTTTGTTGTGATTCGATAATTTTTTTTATACGAAACTTAAGAAATAGATATTCGCAACGAGTTAGACTTTAGAATGTTTATAAATTAAAACATTAATTTTTCGTTCATGTATAGTTTATTTTAAGTGACTGACTGTTGTCAATAAATGGAATCTTTAAACACTAAAAAGTATTGAAAGAACATTTTAGGCAATTATAGCAGGTTGGAAAAGTTTCATATGTAACTTTACATTTGGGCATGAGTGGGTTGACTACAACGTATTAATAAATAACAGTCTTGGGGCAGGTTCTTGTATATGCCCAATATTTTAATTCAAAACTCTTTGAAATTCAAGATAAAACCTTTAAGGTTATCGATGAATTTGGCTTCAGTGTATCAACTAGAATAAGGTTTGATTGCTCTTATATTGATATTTCGACACAGACTTCAACTAATAGTGCCAGAACTTGAAACATCTGTCATATCATGCATAAGCAAATATACTATGGTACTCTATAAAGTAAAATAATGCACTCTCCATATCAAACAATGCTTGAAATTGTCATTAGTATGAGCTGACAGATGTACTAGAAGCATTAAATGTATGTTAGAAGTACTTGCGTCGATACTCTCCTTTTTAACCCCCATTAAAAATGTGTTTAGTAAACGAAAAATTATGTCGTCAAAAAGCAAGAAAGGAATGAGTCTGAACTTTTAAGAACAATTGGTGATAGTTTCAAAACTATTTCTCCTGACGATTACGCTAGATACTGCAGTACACAGGGATGGTCAACCTTATAGCCATACCATGTCTCCTATGCAAGCTATATGAGTTAAGTATACTTAAGTTGACTCAATCATACGTCCATCTCATATTATGAAAATTTTAATTAAAAAATAAATAATTACCACAATTGTTGCTATGAATTTTTTAATTTGATTGAAGTAAAAAAACCGAACAAACAATTAAAAAATATAAAAATAATGTTATTATTGGAAATTAGCATTTTTCAATGAGAAATTGGTTTTTTAGTTCGGATGTATCAGCAAAATATTTTGGGATGTTGGTTGTAGATAACAGCAAAATAACCTCAACGTGGTCATCACGTATTCTCGTTTTTAATTTACTTTTTGTGTAGTTTAACTTTGAAAAACTTGTTCAACTGAATGTGTATGCTGACAAATAATGGTTTCGTTATTTTGGCATTTTCACTCAATTTTTGGAATGTTCCATAGGGCAGTAAGTGTTTTTGTAGAAATCAACAGTAGATTCAGTAAGATACTTTGATTCCAAACTTTGGTCTGATTGTAGGTCAATTAATTATGGTTGGTATATTTGATCAAATTGTTCGGCGTCTATATCGCATGGAATACCGAATAATTGAAACTGTTTTTTGTGATTTCTAACAACATAAAACCGGGTTAAAACACGTTTCTGAAGCCACGGATAGTCTCCACAAATATACTAGGTCTCTATGTCTTGCTCGTGTCTTTTGGGGTTTAAAAAATGAGAGTAGTTTCCTTTTTCATGTTGTGATTTACACAGTTAAAGCTTTCTTTCAACGGTAATTATTTGACAAAGCATATAAAAAAAGTTTTTCTTCTCCTCAAAACTCAAGATACGACGAGTTCATATGGTGGATGGGTGATGTCGATTAGGAAGGCTCATTGAGTAATCCATTAATCCATTTTGGGGCAGTGAATGATAGGTATCTTGGTTTTGTCTTTCCAAAAAGCTAAAAGTTACATTTCTTAGTGCATACAATCGCTGTAACCTGTTTCCGCTGCTAAGTCACCGAACATTTGTAAAATATGATAAGTCACCTTACCCAGCTTCTGTTTGTTTCAAAAATTCTTTAAACTATCGATGGTTCAATCCTTTTGAAAGTACAAAATTGACAGATTTTATAATTAAATCCACTACTTCACAAAATTTATTGGTTTTGCAAACAATGAATCCTGATGAATAATACAATGGGGTTTGATGAGATTATGATCAATACCAATATGTTCATGTAGCGATTCAACAGAACCTATTCTTCTTCAATTGTAGTCACTCCAATAAGCTTCACTACATCAAGATTCATTTCATTGCTCCAATTAAAAATGCATGCGAAAATATCTGCTCCTGTTGTAGTTATCTTTCGTGGAGATCAACTGCGAAAACTCTTCGATAATTTCAACTGACGGAGTCACTCTGCTCACAAACACGAAAAGTTGACAAATATCTTTCATACCTGTCATTTTTTCGATAGCTATAGAACAATACTCCAAAGTATTGAAGAAATTTTTCAAGTCGCCTTGTTATTGTTCGAGTTGAGAGGTTGGTTTTTAGAAAATAATTGTTTTTTGTGAAAACGATATCAACTACTTCACGTGGTAATTCTTTGAAGAACTCTCCATCAGTAGAATGTTTTATTCTTTCCGCAATTAATCGATCTACTTCATAACTAGCCCCACGGTTGTTATATGTTGATTTCCAATAACTCTTGTATACAGAGAAGCCTGTTGGGTCAGTTATCTTAATGCGCTCAACATCCTTTTCACACTCCACTCGAGTAAAATTATTATAAATGCTATGGTGAGTTTCATAATGTCGCTGACTATTAACTACTTTCTTAACAGCAGCATTTTTTAACAAATTAATCATAAACAGTTGTCTAAATGTTCAACAAAAATATTGAAGAATCCAGTCATCTTTATATATATAAAATCGTAATGTCCGTGTGTCTGTCTGTCTGTGTGTACACCTGAGTACGCATGCGTCCCCATTTTCTTTTTATTTACGCAATTTTATGAAGTAGAGTTAATACTGTTTCAAATATCTTACAATAGTATTGAATCA
>JAOPJI010001694.1:0-18195 GCA_027122695.1 Merluccius productus
AGATACATATTTATGTTGCATTTTATTTCTAACATCTATAAAACATGAAAACATTGAAATGATGAAAAACACTAAAAGTGAAATATTGAAATATGAAATACTAGACCATTTATAGTCATTTTTTTTATTGCTATTTTTATAAATCCCAGTTTAGCAAACATTAATTTATCAGTTTTACTTTGATGTGCTTATCATTAAGTTTTGTTCGTTATAGGATAAACGTAATATTACGCATAACTTTCAGTGAGTATTTTATAAATTTTACTAAACTAATTTTGTATGACACAGTGAACTAACTAAAATAACAACAACTATTTTATAATAAAAAAATTTAAAAATGTGTTTCATCAAATAGATTGATGAGTTTTACTTAAATTCAGATAACAATTTGTTTTGACTCAATTTTTTCCTTTCAAATTAATCACATTCATCTTTTAAAAAATTTAAAAACTAAAACTTTATTCACTCAATAACTCCGCGTGTTTACTTTATAATTCAATGTCCGGTTGTTCTAAGAATTTCGACGTTAAAGTAAATTATTTAATATTGGCGCAGGCGCATGAAAACTATCGACATGTTTTTTGGCTAATTTAGTCGGAGTATTAGTTACAACTTGGCGTGATTTTTGCATTGACTTTTTGTAAAGCACATAATTTAAATGGAATATAAGAAACCATCTTATAGCCCGCGAAATAATGAAATGACGCCACATGGCATCCTCATTTGGGTTGAAAGGGTTAAATGTTTATTTTTGTTGCGGATGAATTGTATTTTTCAACGATCAAGTATAACCAGAGAATAATAGTCGGCTAAGAAGATGCAAAGTGCATCGGTGAATGTTGGTGTGTGTATATACGAATGTTTGAAGAACGACTGAGAGTGCCTTGTGTGAGAAGGTTTATTTGTGCATTCTCAAAGCAAGCAATACATCAACGATAACTTGCACGACGTTCAAATTGATAATGAGAGCACAATAGCCATAATCGTTGAGTGCCAGTTTATAGCGTTTTCCTTGTAACAGAACCTTCATGTCCAATATGATGAGCTAAAATTAGACATGTTACTTTCGCACAACTATATCTACACATTGAAATGAACGTATGAAGAAAACGTGCAATGATATTTTAAAATTAACACGTTTGAGTTGACAAGAAATATTAGGGTTAATAGTTATCAAGAAAAAATACAAAACAGACCAACACGGAGATGATTATTGTAATACTATAAGCCTCCGACTAAATTAAATTATAATAGAAAACTTGAAACATACATAATCGACAAATCGTCAATTTACCGTGATAACTCTATACATACTTAAAGCTGAAAATGTGATGACAGATACAATCACAGTAGTACAATAAGAAATCACACCTACAACGTCGTACTAAGAATCACTAAATATACACGTCTCCAAATCATTCAATACCGAGCTTTGGAAAGACAAGATGGTCAAAATTAACATAACCACCTAACCAATAAATTCACTTTAAATTTCACTTATTGAAACACACCAAAACATTCGCGATCCCAAATGAAACGTAGTGTAGCTGTAAGTTACTATGTGAAGTCTAGGTGAAACATCTGGTCTACTGAGTTACACTGTTAGAGTCATTACAATAATGGATTGTACTATCGTCTAAAATAAATTTAATACTCATTCCAACCAACAATTCTACCAGCACTGCTATGAACATGATACTTTTCATTAGTTTCTCCCTATATGAGAATACAAATTGAAACTCCGATCTAATCATACAAAAACTTTTGAAATACGATTCCGCCACAAAGTAGGACCAGGTAGACACCTCTACAACGGTAGAGCATGAACCAACAATACAATGAAAAGAATAGGCCAATAATTTACACAGACATCCATAGTAGTACTTTCCAACTATCTAGCTGAAACAGTCTAGTTACACCATTGCTACAAATGTCAGCATAGATTTGGAGTTCAGCAAGATGAGTAGTATAGAATCGACGTTAATTTTAAAAATGAACTTTAAGGTTTTCGTTTGTAGTCTAGTTTTATTTTGGCGCAAAATACATGAAAACCGAATAGAGAACCATCACAGTTATTGCTCCAAATTGTACGGTCAAAGTAGCTAGAGCCTATTTATACTTTTATACCACAAATTAAAGTTATTTATGGATGACCTTCCTTGAAAACTCTAAAAGATACCATTACTATTTGTATCCAGGTATGATCTAGTTAAATATACTGTTCCTTATGCAGATTGGAGTGTCTTTGTGGATAAATATGCTAGAGTTTATAGAAGGACCTACTGGAGGGGAGATGTTGTCAGCAGGTTGGGTCTATAAATGTCCATAAAAGTATGTTTTGCAATGAATTATACAAAGAAATACATTATGTGTTTGCTGAACATTAACAACGGTGTAGCTTGGGTGTAGTTGTTCAGTATACTGACTTGGTTGCACATAGTTATAAATGGGTGGGGGTTGGCTTGACGTTATTTGTCCTTCTAAATTCTTGTCCATAATCCTTAACTGTGATCAGATTCAAGTAGCTTTTTATTCACTGTCATTTATTAATTGATTTTTGTTTATCTGCTCTAGTCTGATTTGCACCCATATAAACATTGAGATGACTTATAACGTTTAGTCATACTTATTATTGCACTAGGTTACTCAAAGAATGAAGTATTTTCTTCACTGCAGATAATAGGAAAACACACATTGAGTTGCATTAACCTTAGTAGCTGGCCAATTGGATGCAACATATTAAAACCAGTACTTAATCTTAAAAAATACCGCAATTTTCCCGACTACTTTTAGTGTGTGTTATTTTTGGAAAGAATCGAAAGTATATGAAGATTTTTAACATTCCTCTTAGGATTATTAGCATCAAAAGTTAAGCTACTGATAACCATATTAATTCGGTCGCTTTTCTATTATCAGGTCTAAATTTAAACGCTTCAAGTTCATTAATTGTACGTTTTTGGTGAACTAATAGAACCGTCTATTGCTCATTTATGATTACACCTTTATCTTACACTGTGATTGGATGATGAAATAGGTGTATATTTGATTAATCACACCATCTTGGTTAGTAGAGCGGAGTTCTTAATTAAACTTGAAAAATATCACCATTGTTTATCCACTATACATATGAAGTATGAAGAGGTGGGTGTGCGACAGTAAGTGCACCCGCCAAAAATTGTTCACTATACACACACGTTAAATATAGCCATGGAGTTCCTATCACAGCATTGATTATTTTATCCACTCTTAGCCAATTAAAAATTAATTGATCTTGTTGTAAACAGTAGATGTTAGGTTATCAGTTCGTGTATCGAATTAAAATTAACATTGTTTATCTATTAAGAAAATAGTAGATAGTTTAATTTAAAAACTATTGACAATACGCAGTCAAAATTAAGTCCTAATAATTCGTTATATCGTTTTTTCAATAAAAAAGATATAAAACTAGTAGCTCGGTGAAAATATAAACGAATTATAAGACTAACAACCAACTATAAAAAGTAGCCATACACAAACCAATAACTAAATGAACAATTTCATTATATAATAACAAATACAGATGATAAGTGCCATGTTAGACTCTACGACTTGCCTACTGTTTGCGTTTTTCAAGCAATAGTTCAAATTATCATTCGTTCTCAAAAATAAAACTTTCGTCACAAGCTCTATCCCAAAACTATCATATTTGCAAAAGTTTTGTTTCTCTAATGATGATTCTTTATTTGAAAATTAGGTAATTGTACGCAACTGCGATTCCACAGACGACGTCACCATTGACTTGAAAAATGAGTACTCTCAACACATCACAAAATACGTGTTGTCTGCCACAAGGCAAGTTAAATGCATTCCATGAAACACCCATTTAATAAGCTCAATAAGTGAGCTCAACACAGTAATAGTAAAACCTAAAAAACATACATCGCTACTCAGAATAAACAAATAAATGCTGGAAACACTGAATAGTCCTGTTTAACCACTTAAAATGCGTATTCGATGTAGTTCAAACCACAGCATTGCATTAACTCAAAAGAATATCCAACTCGGTGCTCCATACTAGCACACAATAAACCAGTTCGAATTGAAGTAGTGCATGCGCATAAGGATTGTAGCCATCGTCGTTGCGAGAGGTGTATCTGACAGATGGAAGAAAAAACTGCAGTAGATACGAGGAATTTTCGCAATAACGACAAATTAAATAAAGGATAAAGATGAACACAAATTAGTTTTACAATTTGAGGAGTATATCCACACAGTGGTAGAAGAAGCCAAACTGAACAGAAAACGTAATTTGATGGGTTGTGCAACAGCTTTCTTACACCACGCTGTTAGCAAATAAGTTCGACGAGCAACACTATGAGGAGTTGGATTCATCCATGAAAAAGAACACATCATTTGTCAAAAAAATCGTATTTACTGCCTGAGGTAGCATCATAACTAAATGATTCTCTTAGAAAGTGTTTAACGATGCCAGCAGCGTGGGTTCGTTGTTGAAAGAAGTGGAGCAATTGAATTTGAACAACTACCTTCAAGAAATCGTAAGTCTCGTGCCGTGAAGTTGATATTGAGCACTTTGGGTGTAGGTGTTGGGTCTTTTTGAGTGTAAATTCAAAGTGAGTTGATGTGAAATGCCGTGCTCTCTATTTACGTTGAAAAAGATGACGTGCGTGCCCTTGTTGGTGTTGGTTCTCGGAAAGATCCATCGGAACTACACCAACTTCAATCAGCTGTTGTACTCAACCATCAAAGCAAAGCTTTTGGAAACGGCGTCGGATTTAAAAACGGCCGTGGAACACTCGCCCACTGAAAGTAACTACCACAAGCAATCATCGCTAATATTTTGTGTCAATTTAATTGAGGAGTGATCATTGGTTTTAGGTACCACTATCAATGTATGTTGATTTCTCTGCACTGTTGATAACTATCGTTAAACAGAAAGAACTCCAAACTCAACTGTCCAACCTAGTTCTTATTGTGTATTTGTTTTGCGAGTTGCTGGTGTACGATATTGTGCCGGTGAAAAAACACACTGAATTTTGCAATGTCACGCGTTCAATTTTGACATTTTTGTTCGAAAACACTCAAAACTACAACCTTGTCCATGTGTCACTAGTAGTTCAACTGTTCAAGCACATTGGGATCGGATATATCGGCGTGATTCCACGAAAAATCAGGTAGATTTTGCCGGCTAATTGGGTGGTTGGTCAATGTACACAATAGACAATCGTTGGAAATGAGCAATAAATCCACGCAACTGCCACCGCAAATTTCGGAGGTATTGGATTTGTCACGTAAACCCCTGATGTTATCTAGTCACTCGACGTCAAACTTAAAACGTGGATCAAAGATGAGATTCAAGCATGTTTTGATCGTCTGTCCAGTTATTTCATTGAGAAATCGGAAAAACTCTACCAAATGGAAGAAACAAACAAGCAAATTATCGGTGTAATTCAAATAGCTTCGAACACATACATTGCTTGGGGTCACTTGACACTGTTGTGTTTAGTTACGAGGGGCACTTTCCCAAGAAAAAAAGGAGGCTTTTGAGCAACTACAGACTACACATAAAAAGTTGAAGAAAAGCGTCGACCTATTAGCTGTATATGCTACTACCTACCAGCCTACATTTCCCATCGTTTCACTCGTGTATTGACACCTCTCTTAGGATATACTGGACGTAGACGGTCCTGTGTTCGAGATAAAAACGTCCAACGGTAACCAACATATTTGATTGTGGCCATAACAACTGTAATCTTCACATTAGTTTCAGTGGTACTGGATCGACTGGGCGAAAACATCGATGTAGTCATTCCCGAAAAAGACACTGAGGTAATTGATCGTACAATTTGACTGTTCTATTGGTTTTTGACTGCTCTCATATGCGTGCGTGTAGGCTTTCAATTTGCTGCTCTGGGATGACTCCGAAATCAAATCCTTTTACACCAATCTTCCATGTGTTGTATACAGTAGCAAGAGTGAGTAACCACTTTAATTCCAACTTAAGAAACTCAAAAATATACCCAAACAAAACATATCCTACTTTGATTTCAAGAAAAAAATGACACAGAGACGTGTGCAACTGATCAAAAAAAATTTGAGTTGTTTCAAAAATGACATGGAATTCGATGAGGATAACATGGATTTACTGGGTAGGGTTTGCACTGGAATACGCTTAGTGACGTTTCTGCCAGATTACGAGAAGAGAAATGTATCCTATGTCGGAGAACATGAAGTATCAAGCAGCATGATGAGCTTCATCAAGCAACTGCAGCAGTTGGTCAATCGTGATCTAATCGACAGTGTACACTTGACTTTGACTCGCTTATTTGACGGGGCCACATGTAGGCGGCTATTGAGTTCTTGAGCTCGTTGTTTAACAAGAAGAGTCTAAGGATACTCGTCCAAGTGCTTCATGGACGCACCACCTATCTTCAGCTCCGGTATTTCTTTATTTCTGTTCTCGGTGCGATTGTTCACCTAATTTAAAATAGCTAGTTACTTTGATGATAACTTTGTTTTTAATATTGTACGTTCGTTTTTATGTGGAGATCTTTGGAATTTTAAATCGTCCCATATTTCTCCAACTAATTTATTTGGATTTTTTTAAAAATTATAACGGTCGATTTTGAATATAATCCACTTGTTGAATATCAGTCGGTACTTCTGTATTACAGTGGACACGTTTTAAAAGAGGATTAATTATTAATCTAAACGTTTAAACGTTAATCCTAACTCACAAGTACGCGTGCGCACCCATATTTTAATCTCCCCAACACCTGTTTCTAGAGGAAATCAAAGAATAGGATTTCAGACGATGTCATATTTAATTATTTGTGACCACCTCTAGCATTGTTAGAGACTATGGATAATTAAATAAGGTAAAACTGGAGGACCAGGATTAACCCTACTCTGTCCGATGTGTGTGCCCGCTATAATACAGAACTACCGATAACTCCACAAAAAATCATCGAACTCTCCAGTTGATGACTGCGTTTCATCGCTGTATTTTTAAGAGCGAATCATTGGCGCCTTAATAGTTTGTGAACTTTAACGAAGCCTTCCGTAAGCGTTCGATCCAGATTATTTTGGATTAATTATTGAAATAGTTTGCATTTTTTAACCAGCCTCGTTCGACTGGTTTAATAATCTACACATCGTTGTACAATATTCGTTAAATGGGCACATTAGAATAAATTGTGGCATGTTTTAGCGTAAAGTTCGTTCCTTAGTTTATATTTTATGAAATTTTCTTGCATTCTGCACGATATTGTTGTATAGAGTTGGGTAAAATGTTATGATAGAATCAATTCTGAATTGGGTGGGTGTCCGCCTAAATGTCGTTAGACGGTGCAGTCACTGATTTAAAATCAACATTCTAGACTCGGATTGCTACCCTTCTTCGCTCGACTCATTGCTATCATCAGCCAAGTGTTCCCAGAGTTCGGTTATGAAATAGTTTACTTGCTGTGTCGTGACATTCGTTACCACGTAAGTCGGCGTCTTCATTATTTCTATGTATGTGGGTGTAAGGTTCAAAAGAAAAACCCAAACAACCTCGAGTACAAACTGAGACTGGTCAAATATATCGGTAATGGTTTGAACTATTTAAAATTCACGACCTACATTTGGTGTTAACCGTGTGACTTTTACACCAGTTTAATTTCAACTAATAAACCGTCTTCACACAGGTGAACTGACCCTTTTCGGAGTGTGCCCCAAACTAGAAACTATCGGTGTAGCCAAGGTAATGCTGTTGCGTGATGGTCGCATTGTACCTTCGAACTGGTGTAGGTTTTTCTTGGTGATTTCTACGGCCACAACATCGACATGCTGTGCATTTTGTTGGATAGTTGCGGAAGGTATCTGTTTGTCAACCATGATTCACACCACTACGCAAAACAACTATTGGTACTCCCCGATCCCTTATATTATTGATACTTACCAAGTGGTTCTTTCCAATAATAGGAAGTCATTATTCGCAAAGTCAAGTTCAGCATGATGGATAAGTGGCATGTGAGTCAGCTGGAAAACATCTGTCTCTCTTGTAACCCTGTTGCCGCTCTCAACTATAAGGTAAACATGGGCCGGCCGTTTTTATTACGACTTCTGACACACCACCATTGCGTAGAATAAAAAAGTGAGACCTTCCAAAGATCCCATGCTCTCCTATATCAAGTTTATCCTGTACACCACCCTCAACAGAAAAACCTCTCATAACAATTTTCAAACTATTCTCCAGTTGCCGTTTAACAACTTTCAAGTGGGTGACCCATTTGTGGGTTGTTGTTATCAACTTATTTTGCTTGTCTACTGTAGGTGTATTGGTATTTGGTCAAGTGTTTTTCACGCCCGTGGAAATTTAAGTTTTCCTTGCTTGACATTGTCGTGTCAATGGTGGCTGCCTTGCACACACGTAAAGTAGCGCCTACTACTTCACCCATCGGCATGTGTTCTAACAACTCATTGCTTAGAAATACCTAGTGAATGCTGTCATCGACAAAACACTGGAGACAATGACCAATTTCATGGAGGTGATGAACGTCGACTGCATGCGTAATATTCTTTTAGGGTTGCGACTATCAATGCAATCAAAAGCTGCTGTGTATCATGGTGTATTTGGGGGAGTTTTACAACTTTGGCCTCGTCACTTTCAACACCCTTGTTCAATTGTTGTACTTTGTTGTGTCGCACAAATTCATTATCGAAAATGCACAATACAAATGTGAGTGTTTGTGTTACATCTATCCTTTTCGATGTGTGTGTGTGTGTGTGTGTGTAGGTGTCGACCCTGACAACAATCTCATACGTATTCGCATGGTTTGTGAACTGATCAGAGTGGTTTTCCCGATGATAGATCTGAGTGATGATGACAGAAAAAATTCATTTGTCAATTTTTTACTTTACTTTCAAGTAGAATGTCCAATCCCCTTTGTCGTTGTTAAGTGCGTTGTTCCACTAATTTTTCCTTTCAACTAGTGCTACTATTGGGACAAAAAACTTTCAAATATATTTGAGGACAATCGACTGCACTTTCCCCACACTATTGACATGATTATGCAAGAGACTTTTCAATTCACTGGCTTTGTGACACCGTTCTTCGAAACTGCCGCCGAAGCAAAAGACGCATTCGAACGCAACTTCAACACCACCGTCAACAGCAGCACTTGCTACTACCAATCGCCCACCAACTTGCACATGTCCAATGAGATGACCCAATATGATGGCAATTCTGCTGCAACCAATGATCAAGATGGGGACTTGAATCCTGAAACCTTCATGGAGTACGAGTATGAGCGGCTCATCCAAGACAGATTCAACAAACACGAGAATATTCGAAACAAGAAAAACATTTCCATCAATATTCCCTATGCTATGGTGGTTTCGTCTTCGTCCTCCTCTGTTTGTTCGGGTACTACCTTTAATTGATGCACTCTGCATGTCCCACGTTCATAATATCGTTATAGACGACGAGTCTCATGAAGCCTTCAGTACACTAACGCAAGCCCAATGTAACACCGTAGACCTCCAGAAACCTCGTGTGAAGGATGTCAAAGTGAAGTTTGTGGCAAGGAAAAATAACAAGCCCGTCAGCAAAGAAGTCTTCGTGCCTGGCGACTCCTTCCTGGCGTCCGATATTCTTCACAGAAGGCAAGTTGAACTCACCGAAATGAAACACATCAAGGATATAGTGCTAAACCTCGAAAAACTCCAGACGGACGACAATAGGGATATTAATGCGTTGTACAAAAATAAAAAATCGGCTTAACGTCGATTTCAACTTGTTCCAATGTTTTGGACTTAACAACTGGGCTTATTATATCGATGTATTGATTAGTTTTTATTAGTCGATGGGTGTTTTGAATTTTCGCCGAAGCGACCCTAATGGGCTTCAGTGGTTGTTTTAACGGTTGAATTGCGTGTACACATTTTACACGACTCCATTTCAATATAATTCATGTGATTTTCTGTGATCTGAACGCAAAGCATTCTTCCCTACTTCACTATTGATATTATAAACTGCAATTGTTAGTTTTATGTGGATTGTGCTGGGGGTAAAAATTTATTTTCTGAACGTTAGGTGCTTAGTAAGACCCCATAACTGTACTAAATGGCGCTCATTGTTTTCTCACTTTTTAGACCAAGTTTACCGTGTTGCATGCACACACACTAACTGTTTCAATACACTAATAATGATAAAAACCTGTAAAAACTAATAATTTTTTTGGGGTGAGGGGCGCGCATGCGCATTTGACACTTTCACCCCGGTTTAAACTAAAACTAAAAGAGATGGACAACTAATCATAACAGCTGTTGATTAAATGGTTGAAGAAAAGCAAACTATAGTTCCACATAGTCACAAAACTGGCAATAATGAAGTAGCATCTCATTTAATCCCTTCAAATGTAAATAATTGAAAGTTAGTATCGCTTAAAGCTAAAACTGTTGTTTTATCAATCCAATTTTAGTCTTTTATATGCTATTTTATATGATATAACAGGAGAAATAGCGTTAAAATTAATTGAATTATTTTGCATGTAGATCCATTATTTGTCGAAATTAATTTTGCGTAATACAGCAATTGTAAAATTAGAAAAGAAATTTAAAAATGTTTTACATTAAGTAGACTAGAAATTTTAAGTTCAGACGCACATTTGTTTGGAGTCAATTATTGTGGAGCATTTGTATTTTCCCACTCAAATTTAGCGGAATAAATCTGTTAAAAATTGTCACCTACAACTTTATTCACTCGACAATTTCATGTACTTACTTGATTGTGTAGCGCTCTGTGTCACAAAAATTTGGGTGATAAAGGAATTTGATATATTTGTGGCGCACATAAAACTAGATAAGGTTTTTGGCTAATTTAGTTGGAATGCTAGTTGTGACTTGACTTGTAATATGCAATGACTTTATTTTAAAATCAGTCATTTTAAATGGGATAAAGATACCACCTTGTAACCTACGAAACAATCAAATGTTGTTATACGGCATCGTTCTGGTTGAAAGAGTTAATGAATGGCATAAACTTGGGAATTTTTTTTACCCACCAACACTTACAGTGGGTTCTGAGAGTTAGGTGTATACTTAGATGAGTTTATTATTGTAGATGATTTTTCGATAACGAATGGTGTCAAATTAATCATACAAGGTATGTGTGTGTTTTCGTAGCAACGCTAGTCTAAATAGACAAAGCGAATGAGAGTTAGAGGATTGATTGACAAAGATAGCCGATGTGGTTGAAAATGAGGGAATGTGTCCTTTCCAATGTGACAAAATATGGAACAACAACAACAATTTAAATTGGTCGTAGTTGTTTGCTCGCTACTGTAAACCCTGGGATCGAAAGAGCCAAGAAAAACTCACGTAAAATATACAACAGTATAAAATGTTAAACAACGACCTATTTCATATAATACTTGAATTAGTCTGTTAGAACACTGTGTTTGATACTATACATAAAATATAACACTTCCCCTAAATCAAGTTGAAGGTAGCACAGCGAAAATATGTATTTACCAATTGTAATCCAAACAACGAAACGCAGCCAAGTTAGTTTGTGTAGGGACGCCATAAGAAACACATTGATAAACATTCCTAACAGCGGCAAAAACGGAACGAATGGGACGACAAACGTCAACGCATGGTTGTCCACTTTGTAGCAACTCAAAAGCTTGCACAGAAACATCACAATTAACAGGTCAACGATCACCAACACTAGCAGTAGAATGGAAACAAAATGTCGATGCACACTAAAGTTGTACACATCGAAGGATATGTGTCGGGAGCCGTAGACCACAATGAACGATATGACAAACGACGAGAAAAATAGGAAAAACAACAAAATGTAAACCGTACTTTTGAACATCGTGTGACAATCAGCATGTTGACACTCGGCCATCTTGACTCTCATAACAACAACTCCAATGCACACACCGGTGTACGCAAGCAAAGTACCAATAGACATCATTTCAACCAGCTCCTCTACTGAAAGAAAAAATGCAAGTGTTCCTACAATGTGTAGTTGTTGGTCACAGTGATAATCGCAATTCCATCAAGGATACCTGACATCAACCCCCCAACAATAGTGGAAACAACCGGAATATTGGTGGATTCTGAAATCCATGCGAGTGGTGCAAACAAAAGTCCGTCCCGTGCCATTGTATAGATGATTCTGGGTGTTGGAAGTAGTGACGAGAAAATGCACGTCATCAACCCGAAAGATGCTCCAACACTCACAAACCATGTGGCAAATTTGTTGTCGTTCCTGAGGAAAGCTTGGACAAACGCTGCACTTCCTTTTAAGCTGTTGTACGGCGCTATCAGTGTAAGTATAGCGGACACCACAATATAGAGAATGGCACAAATAGCGATGGTCAAAAAAATCGACTTTGGAACGGTTTTTTTGGCATTAATAGCCTCGTCTCCGAGAGAAGCCACCACGTCAAATCCAACATACGAAAAGAAACAAATCGATGCACCCGATACTATTCCTTGAACGCCATAAGGAGCGAAATTAGACCAATTGTCGATGTTAATATAGAACAATCCAACAATCGTTATAACCAATATCGAAGCCAAATTGATAATCGTTCCAATGGTGTTCAAGAACGAATACTTTTTTATGCCGTACACAATTATAACAAACGTGACGATCAAACATATGCACAACGACCAGTAGTCAAAGGAATAACTGGGTGGTGACAACTTGACATTGCTCACACTGACATTGTTGTTATCAGTTAGACTTAGAATCTGCACGAAAAGTTGGCCCATGTAGGTGGTGAATGACCGCACAATAGCAGCTGCGCCCACCACATACTCTAGTATTATGTTCCAGCCGATGATGAAGCCCAACGCTTCTCCCATCGACAAATAAATGTAGGAGTAGGCCGAACCACCTCTAGGATATATGGAACTCAACTCGCAGTAACACAGTGCACTAAAAAATGAGGCTATTCCCGCAATGACATACGACAACACCACGCCAGGCCCGGCCACGTCACTGGCTACCGTTCCGGTCAACACGTAGATCCCAGCGCCGATAGTGCTACTGATCCCAATCATAGTCAGATCGAATACTCCCAAAACTCTATTCAATCCATCGGACCTATCTAATCACGCTTACATTAGCTATGAGACGTCAATAGTTTCATTATTTTTTACGTTAGCCATTTAAAAAGCTAGTTGTAATTCATCTTAGTCAACAACATTCAAGACCTCACCTTCGCTGCTTTGGTCGACGTGTGCAGAGATTTTTGGCGTTCTAGCCATGCGTTTAAAGTAATACTTCAAGTTATCTCGAACCCCATTAGATTTGCTAGTCAAAGTCTCGCCTTCTTCAAGAGTCGACCGAGACGACATCAGAAAACTTTTTGATAGCTACACTCGAAATTGAGGACTCTTGTGCATATGTGTTGGGTAGGTAAGCTGACACTAATCCAATAGGGTGTCAGAACCTTTAATTGAGAAAGCGTCATTCATCTCAATTGGAAACAACAAAAAATAACACATCAACAACAGTGACTATTAAAAACTATCCTATGTACAACTAAGATTGGGGTTTCGCCAATGTTATCTTATAAATCGCATTTGATGCCACTGCAGCGGTTGCTAAACAGGTTATTACACTCTGATTGTCCATATGCGAGTCGATTCTTACCAAGGGACGAGACCTTCAAAATCGTGCCAATTCGTTTGTTCGAACGTGAAATGGACTGCATATAGAACACGCTCGATGCAAATCCAAATACACACATTCGCATAATATAGCACCCGGTGCACAATTCCTCCTTCGCCGGGCTGTCACCATCCGATTCGTGCATGAAGAAACTGTTTATTTTTCGTGAGACGGCGCGACTTTTCACTAATCGTCGGAATACACACTGCTCTGGTCCTTCTCTTTCTGAGACATTTTTGCTTTATTTTGTATTAGTTATCCAAAAACCTAATATACTAATAACGACTATTTAAATTGAGCCTTCCCCATTTTTTCGTTTGGAAAACTCCACATAAATAAGGCGGTTTGGTTCACAGCTATTTCAAACAATATGGGCGCTAGTTTGCAATCAGAAGTTTATACATATTGCTCGGCTGATATTTGTTATACTTGATTTATAAAAAGCATTGAAAACAGTTTTAAATGAAAGTGCTAACCTCGCTAAAATTCAAGTCGGCGCCCGCCCACTCTAAATATAAACAATCAAGTACGAATTTATGTGAATTTTTTATTACCAAATAGTTTTCTTAAGATAGTAGGCTTAAAGCGAGAGTTTAATATGACATTGGCTTATCGTAATACTCCACATCATGAAACAACTGAATAAAACACAAGAAAAATACTCTATTTAAAACTAATACGATCAAAAATTAAATCTTTATGTTTTTGAGCCAGCATAAGTATTTGTGTATATAAACGCGAATAACCACGGAACAGAATGAGATATGGTTTCATTTTGATAGTGCTGATTCTGCAGAGCAACCCAAAAGGTAATTCGACGTTGGTATAGATGCCAATAAATCCTCGTTTTAGCTTGTTTAAAATACAAGAGTGTTTTTAGCCTAAACGCTAATGACGACATAAAAAGAACGTTTTTATTGAGCGATATTGGGGATATATCAGGAGGCTATGAAGTCATCACTGCTGGATCAAGTTTACGCAAACCAAAAATGGAAGAAATCAAATGTCGAAAAGGTAAGTCATGCTTGTACAGCCATAAAGTAGTGTTGGACTATGGATCAAGCATGTTTTTGAAGCTGAAATCAAGCAAAAATACCCGACTCTACAAACTTTATAAAGGTACAATATTTAAGCCAATTTTTTAAAATAACCACTAGCTTATTACATTATGAAGAAAAATTCGCATTTAACCATTGACACAAGGAATATTAAATTTGCGATACCGTTTTATCTACGTGCAAATACAGCTAGACATCCATTGTTGATGAATGGGGTGTTTTTCAGTGACGCAAAAAAAGCTGTTGTAGATAGAAGAGAACCAGCAAGTTCCAACGTTCCATGGGAGATAGTTATTTCAAAAAGAATCCATTTGGATTGCGTCTTTGAACTGACTTTGAACGGCTATTTACCCATCTATCAATTTCACTCCAAGAGCAATTTTTTAACTTCATCAGTAGCTCACAAGGTTATTGGCCACGTAGAGCTACTTCGACCTGAATACGAATTTGTCAATGATCACCCATATAACAGTGACATTTGCTACTATGAGTATAGAGGACAAGCGTCTAAATTGTACAAGGGCGATTGTTATGGCCAAAAGTGTATCAATTTATGCGTCTCAGTAAAGTTTGAAAAGGGCGACAATTCGCCGCTAGGATTTTTCCGAATGAAAAATTTAAGGTTTTCACGATTCCACGAATACGACATGGGTAATTTTCTACTCGAAAATGCTTTCCTTTATTGCGCAATAGCTCAACTAAACCACCATCAATACTGGCTAAAAGCTCGTTTGAGAAACCTGCTAAGCGGTGTGTTTGGAAATAAATTTAAGGGTATGTTGGACTGCGACGAAATTACATTGATACCTTTTGATTACTTTGGAGAAGAAATTAGCTATAAAGAACACTCATTCCAGAGGTGCAAAACTAACACACCAATAATACCTGGATATTACATTGCAAAATACGTAGAAAAAAAAGATTCGAAATACAACGAAATACTAATCAAATATGGTTCGATTCAATTTGTAGGTGTTTATTGACATTTCTAATAGAACGAGAAATACCCGAAACAACTTATTACACCATGCTAGGTGCTAACCGAGTCCATGTGTTCAAGTACTATTCAACACACAAAGACAAGCGTAGATATGCAGACATGGTGAAGAAAGATAACCACGAAACTATGAGTAGAGTAATGATATCGACAAACCAAACACTCAATTTTGTGCCAGCTAACTGCGATGAGTATGGATCATCATGTTATAATAGATGGGATGAGGCATTCAACATTGACCACCTTGAAGACGACACTCCATATTATATCAAAGTGGAATCTTTGAATTCAATGGCTGACCACACCTTTGAAAATCCAGTCACTTTAAACAGTACACATTCCAGTATGCATTAAGGTGATCGTAGTTTAGAGAATTTCAAACCAAGATTGACTTACGAGTTAATGGGCAATTTAATTCGACTCAAGGTTCTTTTGGATACTCCGGATAACTCTAACAATATTGAAACTGGCAGTTTAACGTGTTTAGTTGTCATAAGAGAAATTATCACGCCTACAAATACAAAATTTTACAAAATTTGCGGTGATCACATTTTTTGTATACTGCCATGCGACAAATTAATACATGTCCACCGTGGCACGAAAAATTACCTTATTTATTCTATTTTAATCCCCAATATGATGCAAACTTTTGTGCAATGGCAAAATATAGGTAATGCCTATTATTTTGAGTGTAACTTTCTGAAATATCTAATAAAAACGTCAATCACACATGTGTCCTCTAGAATACACCAACTATGGAGATAACTTTTCCAAAGTAACCACCATTGATTACAACAGAGAAAAATTTGAATCAGCAAACACCAGCAGCATAGATGGAGTAATGAAGGAAGCTTTGAAGAAGTATCACCAGCAAAAGTATTTCGAAAAATTCCCACATACTACCTACGATCAAAATGACCATAAATCAATGCTGGCTAAACACACTTTCACCGGCACAACGCAGTATGTACACCTCACAAGAGAGCGAATGTATCAACGAAAATATGGATTTTTGCCGCTGGACCACGTAGTACTTGATAAAGAAATCACCAAAGAAGGTAGTGTTCTTAAATAAATAATGTTGTTCAATGCAAATAGACGCTAGTTATTAGCTCTTTGGACCTTGGTGTAACTTTACGGCAGCATTTCACTATGTCGTAGATTAAAATTGAGCAACTTATATTTGTTGGATTATTTAGATTTAAAGTGAAGTAGTGGATAAATTTTGAACTAAGTTATAATTAATATTCCAGTTAAATTAGAAGAAAACCAAATATATGCGGCGCGCGCGGTTGGGCTAATGATGGATTCATTTATTGAACATCGAAATTTTTGGATTTGCATCGTTAAATGTGACCAAAGTTTTACCTGAATTTTCACATAACCACCTATTAATTTATGGTGGAAATTGATTTTTTTCTAATATGAAAATTTTCTAATATTAAAATGTTTGTGGTTTGAACACGGATAGTTAACTATATTATGAAAAATTATTGTCGAAAGATCAACTGAAAAATGCACATACAAGTTGATTCATTAATCCCATCCCTATACCCTCTATTTTACTATTTAAATACGGATTAATGAGAACACGAGTAAAATATAGAGACGAACAAAATTATTAAACATTTTATCAACACCTAATACTATGTTTCAAGTTGAAGAGATTAAATAAGGTATGACCTGATTGTTTTCCTATTTAAAATGGTATCAAACTATATTTTGATACAATTTGTCTTTATTTAATAAAAAATAAAAAATGGCGTCAATGTTCACCACCTCCTTTAGCATTACTTCCGGGTTCAAAGAGTTAAATATGTTAATGCAGTTCATTCACTAAATTAAACTAATCAATTCCTTTGAAACAGACGAAGGAGTGAGTGATGGGGGTGTTGCCACTGAAAGTGCCCGTTTTAACGCGTTTATCTGATATATATATATATATATATATAGCTATCTATATATAGATGACGTGGACATCACAGAGATAGATACTCCGTCTCCGAAAGCTCCTGCACCGGAGACTAAGAGGCCAGTAAGACCTCCAACTGGAAACCCCGTGCCACCAACAGTCGACGAAAAAAGTGTTTATAGTAGTAAAATATGATATATCAATAATGATGTCAAGGTGCGGAAGGTAACCATATTAATACGAGTTATATTGAGCCATCCGATTTATAGAAAAATATCATAATTCCAACTCCAATAACAAAAAGTAATATTCTGAGTTGTAGACTAAAATCGATTATTTATAGGTTGAATTTTGTCGTGATTATGTATTACTCAAATTGGCTATAATCTTTACCTATATATCTAGAACATGTCTAACAGTTGGAATTATTCTTCTGGTGTCAGCCTATAGATATTACAGACACAAAACAAAACGGTACCACGTAACAAACATAAATAATGGGCTAGTAGGTGAATACTAAATGTTATCGTGGTTACGCACTCGTGTCACTTTT
>JAOPJI010002233.1:0-18162 GCA_027122695.1 Merluccius productus
ATAAAAAAATGAGTGGGGTCAAATTGACCCCAAAGACGCTAGGTGTATAGCGGATTTTGAGGCGCTCGGAAGGTTAAAAGGAAAACTTTATCTGCGTATGTTCTCACATTGAATGACCTTCTAAATGTGAATTTTCAGAAAATTAACATGTACAATAAATATTTGCGACTTACAAACAATTTTTATGTGAAAATAGCAGGTTTGGTATCAATAGGATAGTGAAGCTTTTTCAAGTTGCTAGCACCAATTATGTATTGCCACATAAACACTCAAGTTTAAACATCTGTATAGGTTGAATGATAATGTGCGATTAATGTGTGTTATGTGAATGAATCATTTAATTCTTTTGTTGTTAAATTCGAAAAAAGTTCTATTTAATTAATTCATCAAAGATGCTGCCCTTAAACGAATCGTTCAAATCAAGGTGTATCCAAAATAAAAATGTTGATTTTTCCACCTATACGTTACCATATGAATGAGAATGGAATGTGTCTCATCTTGAAAACACAAAAATTGTTAGTTACCAATTGGAATGATTTATTTCTATGAATCCCTCTAATAGTCCATATTATTTGTGATAATGATAATAACAAATGGTCAGAATGAGTGGTTAATTTACAATTTTGGAAATGACGACAAGTGAAATTTATCTTCTGATTACATTGACAGGATTTTTGCTATTTTCCCGTTTTGAGCCCAAATCGATCCTTAATTTCACACACAATACGTCACCACCACTAAGTTACGCTAGTGTGTCTGTATATGAGGATTTCGAAATTGACATTTCGAACGATATCAATACGAGGAGTGGTGTCAAAACCTTCTATACTATTTCTATGAATGGTTATGCTGCCAATGCTCACGATGAACGGACGATAAATTTCAAAGAGTCGTCAGTTGGACTATACTTGACACACACATCACTGACCATAAAGGACTCATTCCAACTGGAGGGAAAAGCCTACAAGCAAAGGACGCTTGTAAGGAGCTGTGTCCTTAACACCGATTACAGTCTTCTGAACCCGTATGACACGTCGTTTATGTTGATTGTCAATAAAAGGACCACCAATGCGAATAAATGTACCTATACACGTGTGTTTGTTGTATCATTCGTTGTAGACAAAGGAGTTTTATTTAAATACAAAGAAAATGTGTATTCGTCACCATCTACTTCGCCTCTAAACCCCAGCACAATATTGCAGTCTAGCAAAGATGCCAATAATCTGGTTATTCATTTGGAGAAAACTACCCTGAAATTTATGGAGTGTCAAAAGCATTTTGAAATGCAGGTATATTTTGCTGCAGCACTTTTGTTATGTAATAATAGTCCAAAATTAATTAATTAAATCTCATAGGAAAACGATACGGTCCAAACAATCAATAATTCGCCATCTAAAATGAACCATACTATCATCAATAATAATACAAAAATAGATAGACATCGCATACTACATAAACCCCCCAATGTAAATAACAAAACAGTTGCTTCAATTCTATACAGCTACGACTTCGCCGAACGTGTCACCTATTCTAAAGGTCGAAACACCGCCGAAATATACGTAGACATGCCTGTTGGGGACAATAAAAGGGTATACAAGTTGTATATCATGCAAAACAACTAGTTTCAGCGTCGTTTGAAACGCTATGTCTCGCCAATTCACCACAATATTGAAACTTTATTTTCCACTAATTTATTTGATTTTTTCTGCGCAACGAAAACTCGGTCAACCTTTAATTATGTTTGAATTCAATTTATTACTATAGCAAATGATTGATAGATTTGTTGTTTTATAGTCATTTGCCTATTTAAGGTTAGAGTGGTGTTCACGGAATAAGAACCCTTTCACGCCAAACGTTTTTACAAACTGACAAGCGCCAAAGCCCAGCGTTGCTTGGGATTTTTTGACGAATTTTCATTTACATATTTTATTACATTAAGTAGAATGTTTTAACTTTGAATTTGTGGAAAAATAATATAATGTAAATCGCAACTTGCTACGTTTAGTGCACATTTCAGCAATTCAGTGATGTATATCACTTTTCGCAAACCATGTATTAGCTCATTTATTTTGGAAATTGAGTCTAATACTAAATTAATGCACAACTACTCAAAATAGTTTAAAATATTCGTAATTAACAAAGCTAATGAATTGATCGTTGAATTTTAATTGAGTTTAAAGAAGCCAATTGATCAATAACACGTATAATAGGTTGACGTGGAAATAAATTGATTACAAAATTATTCGACCAATTAATAATTTATTTGATACTTAACATAAATCAACATATCGGAATATAAATCTTGAAGTGGACCATTAGTTCGATTTTAAATAACTTCACAATGAATAGGAGAGAAGAATGCTGCTGGATTTTTAACTTAAAATTCATATTAGTGCTGTCACATTTGGGCTACAATGGACAAAAGATCCGCCAAGCAATTGGCCATTACCATACACACACACTGACACTCCTCCTTTATATATATAGTAGATAGTATAAGTATATATAGTAGATAGAATATTGATAACTTTGAAGCGATCAACTAGATGGGTGGTTAGTCGTACGCAATGAGAACCTGGTTTTAAATTTAAATCGATGTAGAGCTGGTTTTAAACGTTTTTACGTTCATTTTGTCGTACACACTAACAACCTCGAATAGGTACATAGATATTTGTAGAAAGTCGCCTTTTAACCCGTAATTTTGGTACAAGGCGCGCATATTTTTTGGTTTACATAGGGATTAGTTAATAACTTTTAAATCCAAACAATTTTATTCCTTCCTATTTTAATATCGTCGCAACGGCTACATGAATGAGGACTAGTAGATGACGAACTAGTTTTAAAATTCGGATTGCACACTGCAAAACAAGGAATTAATTTAGTACACCAATTCAACAATATTGAGTTGTTCTCCTTTTGTGAAAAATCATTTCTTTTTCGTGATGAACAATGTGAGAATTTACTTCTGAAATACAAACCGACAACTACACTCATTAAATACAAATTACAGCAAAATAACCATTTAAATCGTTAATCTTGGCATTTTGGATTGTCGAGACTTACATTTGGTTTAAAAAGGTTTTACAAATTTTTTAATAACACAATTTCTAACCAAATCAGTACTTTATTCAGAGTGTCACTCAAACATCGAAGGATGTGTATAGTTGTTTCTCTTTTTCGCGACAATGAACACTGGAGTTCTGCGATAGAGCTTAATATTTTCATCATTACCCTATAACGAGTGTACATTCTTATCTCTATCCAACAGAATCTTCAATAACTCACGGTGAATGGGTAACACTCTTGCGTGTTGAAATTGCACAGGAGTTGGCTTGTGTTAATCGCCTAATAGCACCCTTATTATGGTATCTATTGGAATTAGGTTAGGAACTCCCGTAAAAGCTGAAATAGGCTCATTGCAATCGTTCTATCTAGTAGAAGCATATAGAGGCAATATTTTTAATTTAAATTATACGCAGGCGCTTATGTTGCAAGTCTGCAAGAGAAGCAAAAAATCGACAAGAGTGCCGTTTTAGTTGTGCTGAGTTTGTTGTAACACCAACAATACACCCAAACGACTGAATCGATCTAGTGGATGAATGCAATTACGAGCATTAGATTATTTTAAACTGTGTTCACTCGACGATCGATAATCTCAATCTTCAGCTCTACAGGAGTGTCTTGAATTAGAACTGGAGTGAGCAGGTATCTTAGTTGGCTTTTAGTCGTCTCCATCAGGTACAGTAGAGTTTGTGGGAAGACGTGCCAATCAAGAGAGTTACAAACTGAAGCTAGCTAGATATACCCGTCCAAGTTGAGTCAATTGGCATAAAGTAAGTAGATTTTGAAAATTAGTTTGATCTTTCATTTAAATTAAGCACACATTTGAGATAACACTATGAAAGTATTGTGGCTACTACATCCCAAAGTAGCGCCCATTAAAACACTATGCTTATGGTTGTTTTTTATTGGAGTGATAAAACTAGACTTAAGTATGTCAAGCAATTCTAACGACACATAGTCAATGTACACTTGGTTTAGCAATAGGCACGGATAACATTAATGATGAGCTGGATACTGATAGAGCATATACGGAATGTTACAGCTGTCACCATTACAACTGCACACAAACCAAAAAGTGCTACCACAAAAGAAATATGCAACCCAATTGTTACGGACTATGGGAGATTGATCCAGAGACCTACGCACACACGCTCTTTCAAGCCGGTTGCTATGATACGAATTTTGGGTGCTTTTCTAGATGTGCCACATCATTCCCTATTGCACACACTGGACCAGATCCTAACATGAAAATCCATTCACACTTGTACAGAGATTTTTGCTGCTGCAGCGGAAACAAATGTAACGGCAAATTGATAAACGGTCCCGAAAGTACATTGCATTTACTAATCTCACCCATATCATGCATATATTAGCACCATACTATCCTAATTTTAAAGGCCGAAATAGACATGTACCATTATTTGAGCCACGGCGTCGTAAGCAAACAATTTTGATAGCGATAAATGCAACGTGGGCGACGTTGTTATTCCTTATTATTGTAGTTATTGTCATTTCTTACCACTTCCTTCGTAAGCACTCAAAACGAAGAAGAAGACAAAAAGTGCTCCACAACGTTACACCAGTGGTTGTTACCAATGATAGCATTCTTCTTGTCGAACAAACAAACTCCGACATATGTGACCGTTGTCATAATAGTGAAGCGGATGATAACAAGTCAAGTAAATTCATCAGAGTACTGGTCAAGTTGGATAGTTATAAATTTGGGGAATTTTGGTTCGGTCATTTGAGTAATGATGAAAACCGTCCAGTTGTCATCAAATTTTTCCACAACGATTGCATCAAATACTGGAACAATGAAATGAACATATTGAACAATTTTTCACTCACTCATCCCAATATTATTGAATCTTTTGGCGGTGGAGCGCACGATATAACTCACCTTCGTTCTGATCTCAATGTTCCTTTGATTTATGAGGCCAACTATGTAATATATTGCTTTAAGATAAACTCACTGTTTCATGTATTATTCGTGTATAGAACAACAACAGCCCTATTCAAGATTATAACTATGGGCACTATGTTGCATTAGACTACCACACACTTGGCTCGCTACACTTGTATCTAATTGAACACACAATTAACATCTCTCAACTTTACACAATGGCCTACTCCATCATATCGGGTGTGGAGTATCTGCATTCGTGCAATACCCTAAAAGAGTCCTCGAAACCTCACGTTCTCCATAGAGATTTGAACCCGTTTAGCATTGTAGTGATGGCTAACGGCGAATGTTGCATTTGTGACTTTACGCTAGCAGTGTCATTTTTCGCCGATAGTGCCATCACACACATTCAAATACAACAAGTAGTACTACTACTACTACTACTACTACTGGCTCTTCACACTTGGAACAATTCAACAAAATGCTATTAACTAACACATTTAATTCGTTAAAATAATAGGTTCATTAACTACTATTGATTACTATTGATTATTAGGAAGGAACTAGACTCTACATGGCTCCTGAAGTTATCCAGGGCAGCATTATTCTAAAACACGACGTCATTTTGATGATTGACATCTACGCGTATGCTCTGCTGCTCTACGACCTGGTTTCCAGATGTTCGGACCTTGAAGGTAGGTTCTACTGCAACTGTTGTGTTCACATTGGTCGAATAACAAATAGATTTTCACAATCCGTACAAAATGCCCTTTGAAGATGAGCTTGGAGTGGAGCCTCCCATCTACGCACTGAAGGACCACGTAGTCACCTACAATTGCCGCCCTAACATACCTCCCGCGTGGACTGAGCATCAAGTAAACCTGTATAGTACATGAAGAGAGCGTCTAACTTGTTAATTCAGTATTTGGGCGCCATTTTGAATATTGCTCAGGAATGCTGGAATGAAGATCCTGAGGCGAGACTTTCAGCGGCAGCTATCAAACACAAATTATCTCAATTAAAACCATAAACATTGGACAATCGATTTTTAGATGTTAGGTATATATTCTCTCTCTGATTTTTACGGCGGAGTATCAAT
Source organism: Merluccius productus (assembly GCA_027122695.1). Classification (NCBI taxonomy): domain Eukaryota; kingdom Metazoa; phylum Chordata; class Actinopteri; order Gadiformes; family Merlucciidae; genus Merluccius; species Merluccius productus. The sequence continues at coordinate 6,066 of JAOPJI010002233.1, forward strand.
TGTTTCATCGGCGCCTAAATTCAACACTTAGCGCTTTTTCGCATAATCTTTTTTCATTGCTCTGATCGAATGATTCTTACGCAAATTTTGCGTTTTAAATTACCTCACTATCAAAAGTTACGTCGCTTTAGCTTAATCTGTCAATCGAACGAAAAGATTTAAATTGTATATTTCGGTTTACTTGAAAAATGTAAATTTTACCGAGTTTTATTGAACGTTAAATACTGCCGCGCAATTTTAACAATAATTAATACAGATTACCACTCTTAAATTTTATTGTACATGCTTGCGCATAAATATTTGAATGATTGAATTTAGTTCAAAATTCGTTCAAATTCAATCAGGGGTTTTATTTTACATTTAGGTGGTTAATAAAGACCCATTTAAAGTAATTAAAGATTTTATGTTAAACAATTAACTGCTGTCTACTGACAACTAAACGTTGTATAATAAAAAACTTAAATGCGCACATGCGCACACGTAAGTTGATGAAGTGAAGCTTGTGCGTTGTCGATGGAAATTACAACAAGCCAAAACCTACTAAAAGTGGGCATATGCCAGCTGTTGATGGTGGTTGGTTGGAAGAAAGCGAACAACGCAAGCGTCTACCTGGTGTTGGATCTCACTGAGAAGTTTCTGGACTCCCTTTGTAGTCATATAAAAGCAGAGCTGGATTTTGGTGTGTTGCGCATTTTTTAGATTCGAATTATTCATTTGTAGATGGACGAGTCAACTCGACCATATTTGACGCTATATACGCAATGAAAATGATGTCCATTACAGAGGCCGACCTCACCAACTATATCAACGAGTACGGCAATGTGGAGTTTGTATACCGAAATCTGCCCAACTACCCAATACCTTGCGAACGCCTAAGGCGTGAAAGTCGTGGCAGCGACGGTGGAACTGTTGAAGATGGTTCTGCGGACCAGACCATATCTTCGCCTCAACCTCCCAACGACAGCAATATCAATCAAGTGTGCAAAGGTGAAAAGTTAACTCAAGACTCAACTGCTAACAATGAATCAATAAAACCTATCAAACTGAAAATATTAATGAAAGGCGGCGACGTTGCAATGTCGTTGTTAGTTCCAAATGAAAGTGTCACCAAACCCTTGTACGTTTTGTTTGGGTTTAATTGAATTCAAATTTCGATGACCTCTGTAGTGACCCCGACCACGTAGACTATCACTCAGACGAAGAAATCCTGGAAGAGATATCGCATTCAGAACCCGCCGATTCGACTTCTTCGTTTTCGCCTAAATGCTCCAATTTGAAAAGCACTGTGAGTATGACAACTAGAGATCTTCGAACTAGTAGCAACAAAGAAAGTGCGACCAAATGGGACAGTCCGTCAACTTGTCCCATTTGCATTGATAGTAGTAGGTCGAGACACAACGACAAGAGCAACGACAGGAAAATACTCAATCAGATGATTTGCTGCGACAGTTGTAATGTGTGGTATCATTGGTATGTTAGTTGTGTGGGCGAGGGGTTGCTTATTGGGGGTTTAGTTATTGTTTGAAGGTGGACTTTGACAAAGTGCAACAGATGAATGTGTGGTATTGTTCAAAGTGTTCGTCTAGAATGACGTCGACACACGACCTTCGTAGCAAACACAAACTCACTAGGAAGCGTTACACCAACTTTAAATAACAGCAGCTCGGCGCTACACTCAATTGACTGGCCACTCAACGACACTTGCCGCAACACTTTTTACTCTCTTCGTTCCATGTATATACATGTGCTGGTTTAATTTTCGCGTTCCATGTATATACATGCGCTGGTTTAATTTTCGCGTTCCATGTATACACATGCGCTGGTTTAATTTTCGCGTTCCATGTATACACATGCGCTGGTTTAATTTTCGCGTTCAATGCCACCTGCTATATGTGTTTATCGGATACCACCGTTCTTGTTTCGTCGTGGGGACTAACATTTTCCAGCGTTCATATGCTCAATCAGCCAAATCTAAGTCTGTTTGTCCATGTATGTCAGCAAGTACGCATGTCCGAACTTTTATTCCTTATACACACACTTTACAACACGACTAATATAATTAACACCCAGATAAAAAATTTAAATTTAGTTGGATTCAATTAAATGCGTATTGCTACTTTTAAACGCACTAGTTTTTGGGTGGGTTTTAAAAATATAATCCGATTAGAAAGTTAGCTAATCCGATTAAAATAGAAAATAGCTGTTTATTCCTAACTCGTGCAACCGTGGTTTGCTTTGTAGTTGCAATATTAAACGCTGTGACTAATAACTTTATATTTCAGTACGTTAAATTTTTATCGCGAGTGAGCGAGTGTTTGTGGTAATGGGCAATTTCTTGGTGGATCTTTTGCCCATTGTAGCGCAAATGTCACAGCACAAATATGATTTTTAAGTTAAAAAATCCAGCATTCTTCTCTCATATTCATCGTTAAGTTATTTAAAGTCGAACTAATGGTCTACTTCAATATTTACATTCCGATATGTTGATTTATGTTAAGTATCAAATAAATTATTAATTGGTCGAATAATTTTGTAATCAATTTATTTCCACGTCAACCTATTATACATGTTATTGATCAATTCGCCTCATTAAACTCAATTAAAATTAAACCACAAATTCATTAGCTTTATTAATGACGATTATTTTAAACTATTTTGAGTATTTCTACATTAGTTTATTATTATACGCAATTTTCAAGTAAATAAGCTAATAAATGGTTTGTAAAAAAGTGATATACATCATTGAATTGCTGAAATGTGCACTATACTTGGCTAGTTAACAAGTAAGCTATATTATTGGTTGAAAAATTATAATTAAAAACATTTTGTCCAATGTAATGAAATATTAAAATGAACCTTTCACTTAAAAACTCTCAAACAATGATGGACTTTAGCGCCAGTTAAAAGTTAAAATCGAAAATATGGGCAAACCTCTTTCTGCGTTAAAGTACACTCAACTACTACAATGCAAAGAGTCCAGATACATCTAATGGTTATTCGTTCAAGCTTAAGTAACTGGTGTATACAACAAACTTTCTTTGTCGAAACCCACTTACAATTTAGAATTAAATCAATTGGAACCTGGATTTGTTTTATCTCTATTCATATATGATAATTATACATTCATATTACATTTAACTAACCATTTGATTCTTGGTGATTATGTTCTTTTAAGAATCCTCTAAATTTATAAAATGAAAATATGAAGCATATATTTGTGAGGTCAAGTGTCAACATGAAAACTGAGCACGGTCATTAAAATCCCAAAAATTAGCCAAGACGAATGGCACCCATTCTCAAATATAATGGTGATAGTTTTTTTAATACATCACATGAACAACAACTAAAAATATAGACCAATTTTATAATCGGGTGCGCATGTGTATACTATTAAAAAGGGATTTCAATCACATTTTCGCCACTGTTTTAAAATAAGTGATCAATCATTTTAATTGACTTTAAACGAGAATCATGCGAATAATTGGGTTAACTTTGGTTCGTTTAAGATTGATGCTTTCGGACATTTTGCCATGCGCTTCGTATCTGAACTAATCATTTTGGAGACATCAAGCGTTCACCAAAGACCAATCCGTCAAGCCCACCGATTTATGCAAAATGCTTGTATAATACAAAATCATGACGCGTGCGTGGAAATTAGACATCAAATGACCTCATCCCCCGAGACAACAAAGTTCAAACAAATGGTGGACCACGGTATATCGCGTTAATTGAACATTAATTTTCGACAGTGACTCTATGTTGTACAGTAATAAAATGATTAAGTTGAAGGGTGTGTGCGCCTGATAACTCAGTTACAAACGGATTAAACAGAGACTTGGAGATTAGTGGAGCTTCAAGACGAGCTCATAACCCAGTCCAGTGGCTTTAATAGTTGTAACAGAAAATAACCACAGCGAATTAAAGAAATACACCGTAAAACAATGTTGCGTCGAAATGTCAACTAATTACAGAAAATATAAAATTATTTCTTAGACGCTTTGGATGCCTTTTTAGATTTGTGGCTCTTTGGTTTTCTGTCATGCCGCTTACTCTTCGATTTTCGCGATTCCTTTGCATGTTTTGACTTTTTTGTGCCTTTCTTAGGACGATCGGATATCTCTGTCAAATCCGATTTGTTTGAAACCTGTTTGTTGCCAGCACCATCCAACGGAGTGTAAATTAGACGCTAGAAACCAAGATAAAACTAGTTAGTGACAAAAACTTACGTTAACAGTGGAAGGCTGAACTTGAGGCGTTTGGGCGGAAATCAAGGCATACGATGATCCACTAGCGAACGAAAAATAAACGTTGCAGAGCAGCAATTGTTTTACAGCGCGGCAGCCATGGCTTGAGCCTCAATGTCCTTAATTTTTTGTTTTTCGTCCTAATAATAAACGTATAACTAAATTGCAGTGTGTAGAAGCACAAATAGTTACACCCTTGCCAATAATGTCATTCCTATTTTTAGTGTACCTATACAAATAAATTAGTTCAATTCCTATAACACCGGTGATTGGGAAGAAATTTTATTGGGTGCAGTTAAAGATAAGAAAGAACCAAATCTTTGACAGCAACCAAAGTGAAACATACCAATCAAATTGATATCGCTCTTGAGACGGAAGCGGAGCCTTGAATGAGTGTCCGAGGTAATTCTCTCTATCCTTATCCTTCTTCACGTCGTCCCACTTGAACTGATCTCTTCCTCCGCGTACACCGCCACGACTAGGCTCATATATATTCGACATTATTTATTTTGAAGGATCGGGATATTTCGTATGCGCCGAACATGATAGAAAACTGGGTATTTGAATGTGTAGCTCGAGGTGTAAAAGAAATTATAACGACTCAGTGCACCGAAAACACAACGATAATATTAATGAACTTTTTGGCATAGTGAAAGCATATATTATGCAGCCACAACTAAGGCGATTATCTATACACAGGGAAGCCGAGCTTGTTCGTGATATAAGTTTGTCGCCCGACGAGTGTCAGCGTAGGATTATCATATCAGAGCCTTACAAGTCAGCTGTTTGCTTTCCTGAACACATCTAACTACAGATAAAATGGGTCAAGCTATCACGAAATTGTTTTCAAGATTTCTTGGCAAGAAAGAAATGCGAATTTTGATGGTGGGTCTTGACGCTGCCGGAAAGACCACTATTTTGTATAAACTTAAACTTGGCGAGATAGTGTCCACTATCCCCACCATAGGGTTCAATGTGGAAAACGTGCAATACAAAAACATCAATTTCACCGTGTGGGATGTGGGTGGTCAGGACAAGATTCGTCCTCTGTGGAGACACTACTATCAAAACACCCAAGGAATCATATTTGTGATAGATTCAAATGATCGCGAGAGACTGGAGACTGCGAATGAGAGTCTGTCGAAGATGTTGGAAGAAGATGAATTACGTGATGCTTGTTTACTGGTGTTTGCTAATAAACAGGTAACTCTTCCTTTAGCTGAGGTTGAATTTATGTTGACTGTGTGTGTGTAACATTAGGACCTACCCCAATGTATGACTTCTGATGAAATTACCAAGACACTAAGTCTACAAAGTCTCAGAAATAGATCCTGGTTGGTTCAACCCTGCTGTGCCACGTTGGGAACCGGTCTGCACGAAGGTTTGGATTGGCTCGCTCAAAATATGCCTGACAAAGGAAGATAAACACGATTTACGGCGCTTTTAAATACTGTTCATTTCTACGACAAATGCTGCAGTTTTCGCCGAATAATTTTTGATGTTCTATCTGACAGGCTATGCGTAGCGTTATTATTATTATTATTTTCTATGTGGTGTTTATAGCATGTTGATGTAGTAGAATGAAGTTGACTTTATGTTTTGTTTTCGTAATGGTAATGTCGATCAATCGTTCTTTGAAAAGGAGTGTAGTTGTTAATGATTGGCTGTTCAATGAACAGTTTGACTCTAGTTTTTATTTTTGTTGGTACGAAAATTGCGTGAATTAGTTTACCATTGCTACCTATGGCGAGGTGTATATGCAATGGGTTTTATTAAAAGCCGGCGCTAAAGCCCAGCATTACTTGAGAGTTTTTAAGTGAAAGTTTCATTATGTATTTTATTACATTGGATCAAATGTTTTTAATTATAATTTTTCAACCAATAATATAGCGTAATTCATACCTTGCTAATTTTAGGACACATTTCACCAATTCAATGATGTATATCACTTTTTCAAAAACCATTTATTAGTTCATTTACTTTGGAAATTGCGTATAATAATAAATTAACGTAAAAATGGTTTAAAATAGTCGTCATTAATAAAGCTAATGAATTTGTCATTAAATTTTAATTGCGTTTAAGAGTAGCATATGTTCAATAGGTTAAGTTTAAACTAATAAAGAATTATTCAAGCAATTGATCATTTATTTAAAAGTACAAATAAATCAACATGACCGAATGTCAATCTTGAAGTTGACCAGTAGAGTTTAGTTAGATGGTTTGACCATCGTCTAGTTTTTAAATTAAAACTTAATGAATATGTGAGAATAATCCTCGTTTTAGAAACTTAAAACTCATGTTAGTGCTGGGAATTTTGGGCTACAACGGGCAAAAGATCTACCAAGCAATTTCCCGTTACCATGAGCACACGCTCACACACGCAAAACTTGCCGTATTGAAATATAAAATTATTAGTTACAGAGTTTATTATTGTAACTACAAAGCAAACTACGTTTGTGTAAATTAGGGGAAACAGCTATTTTCTATTACAATCGGATTATATTTTCGAAAAGCACCCAAAAGCTAATGTTATTAAACATAGTGATAAGCATTTAATTAAATCAAACTAAATTTAACAATTTTATCTACGTTTTAATTATATTAGTAGTGTTTTAATATGTGCGCATAAGAAATTCATTTCCCGCTGTGTGTACTTGCTGACATACACGGACTCTACTCTTTATTTTTATGTATATAGAGATCAATGTGGTGACACTTGCGTCTAGCTTTTTATATTTTCATTTACGCGAACAGTTTCTTTTGATTTTCAGTTTTAAAACACTTAAACAATAATTCACCAAATGAAATCAGTCGTGCCTACGTAGGGATTAAATTGTCTAGTTTTGGTCCAAATTGTTGTGTTATTGGGCGTTGCTAGTATTTTTCGAGTTGAAAGAGTCTCAATACATCCATGCCATGAATCAATATATATTTAAAGAGTCAACTTTGCGACATCAGGTTTTTAAAATAAGTGGGGTTGTAATGAAATTCCATAAATAATAATTCTAGCATTTGGTGAGGTTTTTTCTGCAATTAGACTCGACTATGCACACACCTGCAAATGGACAGTTATATTTGAAAACGAACGATAACGTCCGAAAGGCCCTAAACATCGATGTGAAATGGATGTGACGTTGTTGTTTCAAACACTAATAAAATCAAGTGTTAAACTAAAGGCCAATGAAGAATCCATTGGTCAAAAAATAATCACGCAAAACAAGCCGTGTCAGGTGGTACTGTTGCTGAAGAGAGCCAATGACATCGTAGTTTTAGTTTCAATGGACAATTAACTTGGTTTTTAGAAGAACAATATCTCCACACTTAAGAGTATTTTGAAGAGTTCCCTGGAAGAGTTATTGAATAGCGGGGTTTGCATGTAGGTATTTGTGTGTTTTACTGGTGAATTTTGTCGGTAGTTCGAATAACGCCCCAGAGGTGGCAAAGTTTGAGGAAACTGCCGAAAATTTGATATACATGAGCAAGAGCGCAGTGGATTCCTTGAAGAATGAAGGTGCTTACCCACACTATTTATTCCATTCTTAGCTTATTCAAATGAAATTCATAACAATTTAAACGTGATTTGATTATTTTCCAGTGACAATCGATCGAGGCAGTTGGAAATGCGACCAATTCGAACAAGTTATCTCTGCAATTATTGAGATGTTGAACGATTATCTCAAAGGTCTTTTCTTTCGAATGTCTTTCGATAGCAAAGTTTAGACGTCACTCAGTTCTATACGGACATCAAAGCTGAGCAAATGAAGTTAGTATCCAATCAAAATTCAATGTATCATTTAAGTGGAGTTTTATTCGACTGTGTTTTGCAGTGTTAGACTGTTGTTCACTGTGGAAGAAATGAAGGCCTTCGAAAAAAAATCAGACCATCCAAGCATCAGCAAAATCAGCACCATAAATTACAAGATTGATGAATCCAAGTTACCAGTTGATGTAATTGATCAATATTTGAATTGAAAAGTTGTGCCATACGCTTAAATTTGAACCAGGACGACTCATCTGAACAATACCAGCAAAACGTCTTGATGTACGACAGGTTGACTAACACCACTCAAGAAACCAAGTGCTTAAATGATTTGAATTTCATTTTCATATCATTTAGAATGATACTGAAACAAATAAACCAAATTTCCGAGCTACAAACGATCTTTTCTGAGAAAATATTAGAGCAAGTATTTTTAACGTTTTAGCTTTGACGATAAAATCGGTGTTGTGCTTCGTCATTTACCTAACGTTGAATGTCAATCTAAATATTAGTGTTCTCATTCATATTGCTTAAGACAGCAACTAAAACATTCAGCGCGAATCATGACTTACTGACGTGACTTTACAACGTTTGTGAGGCGCAGTGATATAAGTTCAAATGGGGCAAGTTTTGACTAAGGGGGTGAAAATATTGTAGCAACCAAAATTTTATTTTGTTTATGTAACATTTGCGTTTTAAATCGGAGTTTCATGAAAAAAACATTAGGCAACACTTTTCTAGTGGGTTTCATTTTTTGCGACAGTTACGGAAAATTGAATTAATTCTAACATAACTGTTGGTTAAAAATTAACTGAAATATAGTAATTTGTAACCCAGTATAGTTATTGATTCGTTTACTGTTAATCTGGATGCAATTCACTCTATAATTTATTTTGAGCTTTCTTGTAATTCGTTATGTCGAATACTATTTTTGAAATTTAAAAGTAAATTTCCTTGACAATTTTTACTATTGAACTATTTGGATTTTGCTAAAACTTTGAGTGCTCTAAACGAGCGATTTGTACGCTTTAGTACGCGCCTTATTTCTGCGCCAAGTTGATTTATCAAATTTACAGTAGCGAGTTGTGCAATTTTATTATATTCAACTGCATACTAAAATTATAATCACTGTTAGGCCAATCAAATCGAAAGAATTCACGAACATGCAGTCACCTCGTATGATTACGTCACTGAAGGCAACCGTCATCTTCGAAAAGTAATGCTAAATATGAAGATTGTGTTGCATCCTTTATGGTTATGTAGGCAGCCACCAGTTTATCATCCTACCAACGCTGGGTTATCATGATGTTGATATCGCTGACAGTGACACTTCTGTTGCTACATTTTGTATCGAACTAGTTTTGTATATGGTGTCTTGTTTCACTTTAGTTTTAATGGCTGGACAAATAATCAATATCGAGAAATTTGTTTATTTCGAAATAATAGTTGTACAAAATAACAAATTAAAATATCAACACGCATATATCCATTCGATCAAATAAGTGTGTAAAATATTGAACTTAAGTCAAATGCTTCGATTCGGCGCATTAACATTTCCCCGGATTTTATCTAAATAACAAATAGAAAATTTTTGCAGTTTTAATTTCCGGAGATCTTCGTGTGCGAACAATGGCTGAAGCAAAGGCACACAATACACCCATAGTACACTAACAACAGTGGTTTTTAGTGTTCAGTCGCTTAATGTAGGCGGCGAAAAACGACAGTGTGGATGGAGGAAAACGCTGGGTCATTCCGAGAGACGGTGAACTTCGAGTTGAAATTGGCCATTCAAATTCGTTGCAGCTGGTGGTAATTAGATGATTTTTTAAATAGCGTGGAGTATCATGACGTGATATAGCTGGTGTCCGGCGACGCCGAAATATTCGGTTCAGAATTGGTCCCAGAAGTGAAGTACACGTTGAAACCTGGTTACTGCTGTTCGATTCATTCTTGGGTGGGTGGAGTTGTTGTGACAAAACCCATTCCCATGGAATCGAACGAAAAGCCTGTTGATGGAATGTTCAATTCGAGTTCGGATGAAAACCTAATTTATTTGGCACAGGAATCGCCTACGCTTCACTACCTTAACACCCATTACTATATCAAGAATTTGAGGGATAAGGCGTGCGAAACAAATACGCTAGGACCAAGGGTAGCTCTTTAAAACGCACTAAATAACAACCCCACTTGTGTTGAATAGGTGCTGGTGTGCGGCGCTGTAGATACTGGCAAAAGCACACTATGCCAAACCCTATTGAACTATTCAATAAGAAATGGCAACCAGTGCATCTACGTAGATATGGATTGTGGACAAGTAATACAGATAGCATTTCTCAATGTACTCACACAGTCGTTAGAACTCACTCACAATCCCTGGCACTGTATCTGCAGCCTATGTGGACAAGCAAGTGACGGATTTGTTAGACCCAAGTATTTGATCACCAAGTTGCAATGTGTATACATTCATCTTTGTTGAAGTATACTTCCAAGACTCATTCAGCGTGAGTGAAAAATACTCGCAGATTTCATGTCCATTGACCTACTTTGTGGGAGACGCTTCTCTGGATGAGTGCTATAGTAATTATCTACACTACTCTACACTGATGGCCAAGCATGTGTTGTCAAAAGTGGAATCTTCGAAGAGATGTACTTTCTAGTCGACTTTCACCTGTTCTCAAGTGCATTAGTGAAAAGATCCGGCTGCATTATCAACACATGCGGCCATACTGTAGGAAATGGATTGACTGCGATTGAACACATAGTGAAGGAGTTTCAAGGTTATTGTGTTATATGTAGTGGTTGTTGAACAGCACTCTTGCTTAGTTGACGTAATTATCGTGTTGGACAATGAGCGGCTGTACACTCAGCTAAGTCGTTTGGAAGGAGTGCATTCGGTGTTGCTTCCCAAGAGTACTGGAGTAATTCACATTGATTGTATCTCATTCACACGTGGTTTTTATTTAACCGATTATTGCATTAATATTGCTGACCATGTTAGATCGTTGAAAAGAACACCCAACATCGCAAATATCGACGCATGCTGTCGATAAAAAATTATTTTTACGGCGTCGACGGAAATTACGCGCCGAATATTATCAAAGTGCCCTTCGACCAAGTTAACATATACACATTTTCATGTAGTGTCGTTTCTGCCACATGTAAATAAACTCTTTATAGCGATCAATCTGTTGGATTCGTGCGTACCATTGGGCTTTTCCGGAGAAAATTCTGGCCCCAATAAAATTCTTGCGAGGCTTTTAACTCCGTGTACTTTCATTATTTACAATATATCGGTCCACATTTTAAATAGTTAACTGGTGAATTAAGTATGACGTGTGCTTTTAGCCAGCGATATGACTCACCATGTGCTGGGAGTGGTCAATGCCGAAAAAGAATCACAAGTGACTGAAGAAAATGTTCTGGGGTTTGTGGTGGTCCTTAAGGTGGATGTTGAGAAAAACCGCATCAAACTCTTGTCACCGAGCGATCTGCCGTCCAAATACCTCGTATATAGTAGTTCTCTTGTATATAACCACACTTCGATGTGAGTTGTTGTTGTTGTTGTTGTTGTAAGTGTGTTGGTGTTTATTTTTAAATTAAACCTTCTGAATTGGGGTTTTAGCTGTCGCGCGGTTATTCGCGCATTAAAGAGCACTATCATGGTTCATCTCAAATTGTGTTGGTACTTGAGCGTGATTAGTAACGAAGTTCAATCCCCATATTTCTAAACGAGAAATGCTGCTGTATGTTATTTAACATTAGCTCCCGAGCCTTTAGATTTGCGTCAAAAAAGAGCTATTTATAGGGCGTATTCTATTGAAATAATCGTGTATAACTAAAATTAATCGATCCACTATATCAGACAATGCACTTTCGTTCGTGTTCGTGCGCGTATTTAGCGCAAAAATTTTTTTTTTCGTGTTTCGTTCGTGATCGTGTTTTTTGTTTCTTATATTTTCGTGTTTCGTTCGTGTTCGTGTTCTGATTTTTTTTAATGTTTTTAATTTGTTTCTTTTAATTATTTTAATATAACTATATGTATTCTTCAAAAATGATTGTAACTATATAATTACACGTCATTAATTTATTGGTC
>JAOPJI010002454.1:0-18151 GCA_027122695.1 Merluccius productus
GAGATTAACCTTATTTTTCATATGATTCTTTCTCCAAAATTCCATTATTTTCCAACTGAATTATGTGTTTTAACTTACTTTCTATATTTAAACGGTTTCGGATGAATTTTTCGTCGTATGATTATTTTCCAACTGAATTATGTGTTTTAACTTAATTTCTATATTTAAACTGTTTTAATGAATTGTTCATTGTGTATTATATGTGTTTCAGGTTTTAATAGCTGAAGTTTTGAAACGGGTTGAACATATTTAAGCGCTATTGAATAGGTTTCCGTTGTCACCTTTAAAATCAACCAACTAATTGAACAATTAATTTAATTGTAACTGGGCAACGCCAGTGAGTTCGCGCTAGTAGTTAATAAACAAATAGGACAACTTGGATATAAAATGAAAAATAGAGTTACCTAAAAATATAATAAATTCAACAACACTCCGAAAAGCTGGCCGGGAGCGCCAGCACGTTTTCGGTGATCTCTCGCGTTTCCCCAAGTACGCTGTAGGTGATACGCACCTTCAGCTTGGGCGCCACGCTTTTGAAATCGTTTGGTTCATTGAGCGCAAGCGTCAGCTGCTGCTGCACCTGGTTGAGTGCAAACGCTTTCAAATTGGTGTCGCTTTGCGCATGTACAGTAAGTTGGATGTTCTTGGTGGTGGCTACTTGTATGCGAAAATCGGTGATATCGTCCATCGACGAGTTCACAGCAGTGAACCAAAGCTTCCTCGCACGGCCACCGCTCTGAGGGTAGTTGTAGCACAGACTGAGGGTGACGCCGTCACTCCGGTTGTTTACTATGGCAACCCTTTCTAAAGTTAGATCAGTATTAGTGTGCATGGATAGAAATAAGTGATAACAATTGGCACAACAAGAAGTAATACCGGTGTTGGTGTGGTTCACGAACTCACTTTCTATGGTGGCGTTGCTGCGAGCGATGATGGGTTCAGGCGTCGAGTCACCACCAAGCAAATCCAAGAGGTCCTAGAAATTAGGTGTGAGTACGTCAGCCAACAAACCAGTTGTGTCAGCTACATGAACTATGGTTTGTTGGTTGTATTCGGGAGTATCAGCTTTGGTCAATAGTTAGAATGGACAGCAACAACCACAGTTAAACGTACATTTCGCTTCGACATAGTCGGAAGACACTATCGGATTGAAATTTAGACACTGCTTGAAGCTAACTTTGTGATTTTGCGGGATGGATTCGTCCTCGGCGCCATTGAGAGGCAGGTCTGACAGGTTGTCCATTTCAAGTGGCGGCATGGGCGAAAACACCACATTTCTAAAGTGGACAATGAGTCGGCAGACAACAACGTTCAATCGTACACCAATTGACGATGTTCATTAAGAATGGCCTCGTATTCAACAGCTCTCTGCTGGAGTTCGGTGTCGAGTGATTGTTTCCAGTTGTCAAAGATATGCTTGGAGCATCTGGAAAAGTTTGAGTTAGCCCATCAAATGCAATGGTGACGACCATACTCTAAGGCTCCTGGAACTTTGGTGGAGAATTTGATCAGCGCATTCGCCATAAAGTGATAGGTGTTGGACTTGAGGTCTGGATGACTAAAGTTCCTTTTGATAATTTCCACTATCTCATTCATAGATATCTGTGTATGTTCAGTTTAGAATTAGATAATGATCAATTGTACGTTGTGGGGCGGCTCAAGCAACACATATCCATACTCGCCAATGCACCAACTGGCCAACTGAATGAGAACGTCCTACAGCCGCAGTCTCACTAATGTTTTTGACACCAAAGTACTTGTTTGGGGAATGTACATAGGAGGGTGTAGAAACGATGCGTAATCGAAACCTGCTGATCCACACTGCAGTTGGAAATGATGCTCACAAACCTCACCAAGGTATCATCGCGTATATAAGCAGACACCTTTTTGACTCAGTTCAAACAAACAAACAAACACACGCTCACTCACATATTGCATCAACTTTAAAAAGTGCTCTATCATCCACTCTTGGCTTGGGGAATGTTTCTCTATGGCAGACACCAAAAAACTGGTGGTGAAACGTTTCATGTCGTCACTAAAGTGAATGATGTTGCCCATGAGGGTTTCAACAGCATCCACCACGTCTGCACTGTCCAAAATAGAGAACATCAATTCAATAGCACGTCTACACACAAATGTGAACTTTGGGTGGGAGCCAGACTACTTTTTAATTGTGTCATCGGTGTCCAACACGCACTGACCAATGAGCTCCTTGTGGCGCACAATAAGTTCCAAGTCGGAAGTGGTGGTGATGGCAACGCGTTGCAATGTGGTGAGTCCAACGAACCGAACGTTTTTCACGTTGCTGTTCAAAAACGGGCCGATCGAGTTAATGGCCAGTACCTTCAGTTCTCTCTTCGACTCTATCGCCATGATGCACGCGATTGCCTCGTAGATAATGGAGAACCCCACCACTGCTTTGTTGGTGGTGCTGGTTATCACCTAGGTGAATACGGTTAAACGATCGATAACATCGTTGTGGAAAGCAGAAACATTTGTGTGATAATCATCCTTTGAAATTAAAAAATGTACATCACTCACCGCAATAAATTGAGCAATATTAACAAACAACGACTTATTTACTCAGGTAGCTAATAAATAAAGCAACCTAGAGCAGACATTAAATCAGTGATCAAATGGCCAGCTGCAGAAAATGACTGCGGCGTTCGTTGATTTAAATCAGCCATGGCGTCAACGTGGGTACATTGACGCAACTGAAATAACGGCAGCTAATAATGTTACCAAAGTTACCTCTAGATGTGAGGCAACTCACTTTTTACGCATCAAAATCTAGTGACGCGAGAAAACGACTAAAGTTCCGATTGGTTTCTAGCCAAATTTAACTGGTCTTGATCTCCAGTGCTAGTTAACTGATACAAAATAATTAACATGAAGTTGATGCGCACAACGAAAACTCGACCAATCGCTTTTAGATATAGATGCGCGCAGCGACAACTAACACTGGAAAAGGAAGCCCCTTCTCACGGATAACAATATACGGTGGTAATCTAAACTTTTGGCCTACTCTAGAAATTGATGTTGGTGCGATTAAAAGTGGCGTATGTGCACACGCCGATTACGTTTATTTTATCCATGGGAACAGCCACTTACTTTTCAAATTTGAGTTGTCGCTGCGCGCATGTGTTATATATAAAAGCGCGGCGCAAATGACCGAGTTTTCGAATTGTCATTTTTTGAATAATTTAGTTAACTTTTTGTTGTATCCTAAATCAATTGAGTTTTGTTATGAATAACTTATTTAAAAGGCCCCGCTAAACCAAACCTACGCCACGATAAATAAAAGTACAGATTTTTAGTAATCGCCGTTTTAAAACGACCGGGTCGACTTCAAACGAAAACACGATCCCAAGTTATGTGATTTCCTAAAGACTAAGTCACCGCATAGTGACTAGAAAGCAACTAATTAAAATTTAAATAACACCTATACGATTAAACGGACATGCATCGCACAACAAGCACCAAATTGCTCGAATAAATAAATTTGAACCAACTTACTTGCGCCAATATATCCGTAATGTCGCTGGAAACAGAGCTGTCATTCAACGCCAAGTACTTGAAAAGACGTATGCACTTGATTTGAAGGAACGGGTTGGAAACTCCATGGACGCAGTTGTCGGCGCTGGTACCGTGAGTTATTAGAGAGACGAGTATTTTCTTGATGTAGCTGACCAAACCGTCCATCTGTGTGCAGTGTAGAACTTCCATGTGACTAATAGTACCTGTTTGAAGTAGTGAACCGCTTCAGCACTCCTCTCGCACATTTCTGTGACCAACGTGAACAGACACATTTGCATGCCTTGATATGAGGGTCATCGTCATTCTCAATGGGGTTTCACACAAAAACCAATAGTTACTTTGAGACGTTTCCTTGAGCATACCATGAGTGAAACGGGCGTACGAAGGTTGATAGTCAGGGCATTTCCTAACGATTCTAGCCATGCACAAAATCGCCTTCCTTCTCACATAACGGTCGGGGTATTCTAACAGATTTTCAATGTACGGGCCCAGCGCTTCTGCCATTTCTTGAGAACAAATGCTATTCAAATGTTACACCAACCGCAGTTGAACATGATGCATGTGTTGTTGCGCGACAATCAACAATACCTGGCAAACGTACACAAAGCCAAACCCTTCACATACTTGTTGGGGTTCTCAATGTCATTTTTTAAGCAGTTGGTGAGAAGGACGTGGATCTCGGTGAGCTCATCCAACAACATCATGCATCCGAGATAGCCGATTCGTTTGTCAGAAAACCGATCAGATGCAATCAACTTCAAGCACTCCACCTGGTTATATATATATATATATATAGTAATATCACCGCGAAGACAATTCATTCTCATCTCAACGCCCAACAAATCGAATAGTTACCTGTCCGATGTGAGCAGGGTAGCCGAGAATGTAAAAGTACAACAGCTTGATCACGGCCACTGCTCTGCAATCGTTCCTCTCCTCGCGAAACACCTTCCTAATGTCGGCCGTTTCCTTGGCAACATACTCCCTTTCCTCGGCCGTCGATTTGCATTCACGTATGCATTTGACCACGTCCCGAAGATAGATGGTGGTGTTTGTTTGATAGGTGTCAAACAGAGGAACAGACATTAGTACGATTAGTGCCGATGGCCGTTTCTTCGGAGTTCTTGTTTGCAAATATTGCGTGATGTGGCGTTTGAATAAATAAGCGGAGCTTAGAGCAAATTTCGTTCGCTAACGACGTACACTAACAATTCCGTTTGAGGAGTGTAGCAACGGTTGTCAATCTCAAATATTGTGATCGGATTAACACATTCAAAAAGTAGCATTTCCACCATATGAATATTAGGATTGCAATCAATTTCAATTGGGAATTTTTCCGATCATTATTAGACTCAAAATATGCAAAAATATGGGTTAGTAACAATACACATTGAATGCAAGAGAGAAAACAAGTTAAAAACATAAACACATTCAATATTTTCGTTGGGTTGATGATGAATCTGTGAGAGCTTTACGCACTTCGGGAGAGATCTAACGTGCAATTGACAATGGAGTGCTCGCTTTTATCGTTACCTGCGAGTGCTTTTGAACCTTACACAAATCGATAAGTAGTTCCTTCTGCTCGTCAGCAAAAAATTTTGCGTACCTACACACACACAATCAAAGTCATTTGTAAGTAGCACAAACCTTTGCACGAACGTCAGCAGACATTGATGCCAGAGCACAGGCGGTGATCTCTCGTCGTGGAGAAACCTAGGCGCAACATAGCGTTAATGTGGGTAACATTGAGATCACCTTATAAAATGATCAACTATGGCATCGATCACCTTGTACGGTAGAGCGTAGTTTTTCGCGAGAAATATTTGGAGGAAGAGCGAATTGGCACCTATCCTTGAGTTTTATTGTTGTCAACCCGTTCGATAATACCAGAGTAAGTCATGGATGCGACTTTCATCATGAAAACTGCGGAGTGGAGCAGTGGGACTCTGCACTGGCGTAGGATCCCGCTGATGAGGACAGCTTCGCGCAATGCGCAATTGCCTGCCTAAATATTTCAATATTTGCATCAGTGGGGTTCGTTCAAGCACTCTTTAGTGTGTTGTTTGGTGTCGAACAACACAACAAAGTTGCTAATAAAACATTAAACCGCCTCACTTGACATAACGGAATCAAAAACCCTTTAAAGAATGCCCCTGGTTTGCGGGTCGTGAGCTTCAACGCCTATCAACACACATTAAACCACTCGAATCGACCATTACACAGTACGTTCTGTATGTGGTAGTTCAACTTTTTGTATTCGCTTATGTCATCGCGCACTCGAGGCAAAATTAGGTAGTTGATGAACCTATTTATTTTCAAAACATAGTGTTCTGTCACTTTGCACAGCGAAGGTACTTTTCACATACGCTGGGTTTGGCACTCGACACAAAATACTTGGTCGCTTGGAAAACTGCAGCAGCAGTCCATCGCTCTGGCTCCATCACAGAAAAAACTTCCAACCATCTGTCCAAAATGGGCAATATTTTGAAGGCTTTAGGGATTGCGCCAGATCGGTACTTTCGCATGACGAGTCCCACACTGTTGAATTGTTACATATTGTGCTTTTGTGGCGATTACTTTCTATAGGTCTCAGCTATCAAGGGTGGCAGTTCGTGTGACTTTATATCTACAAAAAATAGTTATGGGTCATTCTTCTTCAATGTCATCATTATGTTCAAGTTTTAAAAATGAATTAAACAGTTCAATTGTTATTCAATTAGGGGTTAAGCCTTTAAAATAATCAAGGTATTATTAAATTGTTATCTTATTGTTATTTTGATCCCTCCAGAAATAACGCTATTGTTAATTAATAGTTATTTGCCGCCAATTCGGGTTGAATAAACATTAAAAGAATTTTCGCAACTACCTTGCACGTATTCATCGATGTTAGACTTCTGATGGGTGTAGTTGGAGTTGAACCTACTAGACTGTGTTCCAGCCGCGTGAGGGTTGGTTGGCTTCAGAAATCGATTAAATGCCATCTCTTCCTCTTCATTCAACTAGATCAAAGTTTGACCAAGCACTTTTCGAAAACAACTACGTGGTAGTTGTTTTCTAGCGTTTCGTTGTTGGCAGCTTCTTCGTTGAATGCGAACTCGTCATTGTCTTCCTTCAAAAGATCGTCATTATCGATATATTCCTCGAGTTTGGATTTTAGGGTGTTCTGAGAGGTGGGTTCATCTGCGTCACACAATCGCTCTAAATCCTCTTCGCCCACACTCCTCAAGTCAGGAAGCTTTGAGATGTGT
This sequence comes from Merluccius productus, assembly GCA_027122695.1. Taxonomy (NCBI): domain Eukaryota; kingdom Metazoa; phylum Chordata; class Actinopteri; order Gadiformes; family Merlucciidae; genus Merluccius; species Merluccius productus. The sequence continues at coordinate 6,786 of JAOPJI010002454.1, forward strand.
TCGGTGTGTTCTCCTTTTATTCTTCGTTTTCCCACCATCTAAAAAGTTTTTATGCTTGGCTATCAGCGGTTTTTACATTTCGAGTTGACTTCATTCCTCTATTCGTTGCAATGTCGCGTGCATACGCGTGCGCCGGAAAAAATTGATATCTCACCGACCTTCCACCACTTATTTTAGTTTTGAAAATTTGTGGTTGGCTTTTGTTTTTGGCAAATACCTGTGTCATTTGATGGTTTTGTGATTTGGAAGGAGGCGTCTAATCTCTTCTCGTCGATTTGAAAGAACATAGTCGGCGTCGTCTCGCACTTAGTTACATATTTGGAAGCCTTTGGCTACACATTAATCGATTCCTTTCAGTTTTTGTAAATGTATAAAAATCCTTATGACGAATTTCAGCAACCTCGCGTCTATTTTATTAAGTTTTCTGCCGGTCCGAATGTACACATGCGGAACATTAAGTTCTACTGATAAAAACTGCCTTTATCAAATTTTAATCGTTAATTAAATGTTTCATAATGAATTTTTATTATTGTAGAAATTCGCGAAAACGCCCATCCCCGAGCCGACTCAAAATCCGCGAGTGCGCTGGTTTTATTGTAACTCTATGCGCGCGCAGCGTTGGATTCGATTTTGTTTCGTCATATTCCATCAAATTTTATTATGGACAGTGAATAGTATAGTTGGGATGAGTGACAACATTTTAAACAGAACAATTTATTCTGTGTTGTGGTATTGCATTTAAAAGGTTCGATTTTTTGTTCATGTTGCGATTCTTGGCCGTTTCATGTTCAGCATCTTCGCCCAACTAATAATAAGGTGTATTTGACTTGGTCACATTATTTGTCATCTACAAGTTTGAGTTTGCGTGAATTTCTCTAGCGGGCGATTAAATATTATTTTTGGAAGTGGAACGATGCAACAAATCGTCATGGCAATATTGTAAGTTATTTTTTTAAATTCCACGAAACCTTACATATAACGTACGTAAAACGCGAAACAATATTGTTGTAGTCTTGCAACATAAAAACACCTTCAGGGACGACACACAATAATTAAATAACCAAATTGATTGTTTAATACTAAGTTGAAGAACTATGTTCCTTTAGTTATTGTTCTTCATTATAGATGTTAAATGTAAAATAAATCATTACGATTAAAGCATAAACTAGTGTCTAAGCGACAGTTGAAACCTTTTTCTCCATATTCGTCATCTAAATCCATTCATTAATATTATTATTCATTTAATTAAATGAGAGGAAAGTACCCCCACCAGTTGGAGTCCGGATAGTTTTGATCATTAGGGTATGTGGGATAATTTGGATCAGTGGGGTAAGTGGGATAGTTTGGATCATTAGGGTAAGTGGGATAATTTGGATCATTAGGGTAAGTGGGATAGTTTGGATCATTAGGGTAAGTGGGATAGTTTGGATCAGTGGGGTAAGTTGGGTGAGTGGGATGAGTTGGATGAGTTGGGTGAGTGGGATGAGTTGGGTGAGTGGGATGAGTTTGACTGAATTAATTTATCAACGTTACGACATGTTATATTTTTACGTTGGGTTTCCTCCCTTGCTGATCGTCGCACATCTCCCAGGTTGAACACACACCTAGATTTCGTTAAATCGTCAGTTTGAACATTCCACCCATTTACTTGGCCAGATTGGCATCTATTATGACAAGCATCTCTGATTTGGCTTTTATCCACGCAAGTGTTTCTGTGACAAACCTTCGAAAACAAATTGAATTGAAAGGAACCCTTGAAAGTGTACACCCTACCTTGCCATCCGCACACAAGGACCCATCGGGTTTCACTCTCAACTTATCATCCATTGGTCCTGCGGGGTAGCTTTTAATTTGTTCACTCGCATAATGACTATTTAAAGGTTACTGGCATTCGGCTTTCTGCACACCAGGGGATTGCATTAAATAAGTGTGTTTTTTCTCGGTCGAATAGAATGTTCCCGCGCAAACGGTTAGACCGCAGTTTTGCTTGAAAGCACTACATTAACAACTGAAATTCGTCTAATCCAACTAACGCCTGTTACAGTGTGCAAAACAAATAGTCTTGGTCTTGTCCATATCGCTTTAACGCTTGGCAGTTACGCTCCTTAAATGAGACGTGTTTGTCACACACTTCAGAATTGACGAGATCTTGAGCTAAATGGTGCGTTGGATGGTGTTTATTTGAAAGTATGCCTACACTTGGGGAACGGAATTTTGCAGAGATTGTCTCTGGATGGACACATCCCGTTAAAGCAAAACGCCTTCATAAGTAGATTAGTGAAATGGTAATTTCACATTGACAAAATTACACCATCCTTGCAAGGAGAACCATCTGCCAACTTCAAGTCAGGAGCTGTGCACTAGAGAGATAAGAAAGCTTTATTCGGCTGCACAAAAGAAGTGTTTACGGTGGGACTATGACCATCGCAATACTCTGGAATGTCACAACCGTCTTTGGCAGGACGGCAAATGGACCTTGAAGTCAATATCTACGATTGGGGTTTGAGGTGAAATTGAGATGACCATTGAATTCACTACTTTTCTATTTCTGCAACACTCGCCATGTGAGCACGGTCTGCCAGTGTCTCCAAAGTTGTCATGAGATCCATTATTATTGTTGTTGTTGTTGTTATTATTATTATTATTATTGTTGTTCCTGTCACCGCCATTATTAGGTCCGTCACTTAGTTGACAGTTGACGCATTTATTTCTGCTTCTGTTGATTTCGCAAACCTTTTATTGCTCACGTAAGACTATTGATACGAAACATACCTCTTTGAATCCACAGTCGCATGATTCTCCCGCTTCCACAATTCCATTTCCGCAGACATTTGTGCTGAACTAAATGATCGTTGGTAACAATCGAATCCTTTGCCCAGTTACAGCCTCTTTGTCTGCAACATTTATGCATTGTCTGGTTTTACTTGCTTTCAGCAATATTTCAATAGAGCAAGTGTGAAAAGTTGGAGGTAGACGTTCCTCCCTAAAAGAACAACATTATTCTGCGCGTCGAATAACACTAAAGTAAATACCAATTGAATGCATATGGCAACATAACGCACAACTTTGAGTGCGTACACTGACAAGTGTCTGTAACGCGTGCTATTTTCCAATTAACGATTATTCCATTTATTGATGTTAATAATTTATGTCAACATCTTTAAATTTTGTTATAATAATTTTTAATAATGTGGGAGTATATGGTTGAAGCTATGTTACATGAATATTCACTTACTGACATGTGGGAATCCCAAGTTATGACCAAGTTCGTGAACAACAACTCTAGAAGCATACAAGGCGTCGTAGTTAGTTTTAACACCCACCTATTGATTATCATTGTTATTTGTTCATTCAGTTATATAGCTATGATGTATTGTCTACTGGAACGTTAATAAAGTGTTTCTACATTTACTGTAGGAATTGTAAATTTGGATACACTTTATAATATTTATTACCTCTATTATTTCAAGATTTTAAAAATATTGTGACGGGAGAAAACATGATTTTTCAGTTTAATCTATCATAAGCATCAAGGTTCGATAAATAGTTCACATAAAAATACGTTAATAAGCTTATTTATATTATTGCTAAAAATGTGCATATTTCATTAATTTTGAAAGCTCAGGATTGGCTTGGTTATTTTGGGCTGAATACCCAACATTTTCTAAAGTAAGAAAAGCGCGCTTTACTTTGAAATGATTTTTTTTTCAATGTACGAATATGATTTTTATTTTCTTTAACATTAATGGTGGTGCATTACGTATCGAATAAAAGCTTAAACATTCGATGTAACGAAGCTAGCACTTAATAATGTTTTAGTGGCTGAAGATGTTACAATTTTTGAAATAATTTATTTTGACTGCGCTTTTTAATTCCAATGACCCCTGTCTTCCAGAGGTTGAGAAATTTCACGATACATTCTTAAAAATAGTTTTCTGTTGCACTTTGGACACACTCATTGTTACTTTTTAGAGTTTTCAAGCTGGCGTAGTTCATTAGCGTAATCACTTACTTCAGACGTGAATCGAATATATGAACCAAACAATATATTTAATGAATCTATGCATATATATATATATCAAAAATCATCTTCTCTCTATAACACTGTGACTGCAATTGCATGTAATTGGGTTCACATGAACAACAATTTATGTGATGATGTTATACATTGCTAGAGACAGAACCCAAAAATGAAACCTCTATTTAAATTTTTCGAAATGATATTAAATCAAGCTTTCCAAATTTTCATTCAAGTTAACGAGCTATATCTTAGTATTGCTCATCCAAAATAAAAATCATGATTCTCTCAACCCCCTAAACCTGGAACTAAAATTAAAAGAAACCCTAAAAGAGGTGGAACAATACGCATACCACATATTTTTTGTTGTTTTGAAATAATTTTAACAAAATATAGCTGGAATAAATTTTAAATAAAGGAAATAACCAAGTAATACCTCACTAATCTTCAAACTTGAAGTAAGTAAAGCAAAACATCGTACTAAAACTTTTAATTTCATCTTATTATTATCTTTATATTCATTACAACATTCTACTACATAGATGATATTTCAACAAGAAAAAATGAAATATTGAATAAATTAACCATTTTACATGGTAATTTTGCAGCTCATTAATTTTCAGATATTAAATTTATGTTTATTTTTAACCACTCATGAAAGAAAGAATATTTTTTAATACTAGATAGATATTAAAAAAGTTGTTACAAAATGGAATGCTAATTTTCGTTTAAATTAAAAAATATGTTGAGTCTATTTCATGTTTCCAGCTGTTTTATTTAGTTAAATCCGAAAATAATTAAAAACTTTAACTTTATTCAACTAACAATTTTTACCTGTAATATATTTGAACGTTTTTATTTTCTAAGAAATCGGATACTGCAGAAAACTAAGCAACTGTTGCCCTATGACAACAGTAGGGTTCAAAGGGGACAACAAAAGAACTAAACACTCATAATATAATAGTTTTATGTATGTATCTAAAGTCACAACTGACCAAAAATTCCAAACTATCTCTGTTATAATTCTTAACACGTTTTTCAAAATTTCGTTATGACTTAAGACTCGGTACTTTTAACAATACCTCTCTCCCTGAGACCTTCTAAAAGCCTACAAAGTAATAAGCAGACAACAACTCTGCTATTTTCACTAATAACCTGAATTTGGACGTTCACTTAATAGGAAAACTGATAAGGATTAACGACGACAAACATAACGGCATATAAAAATGTATAATTACGAATTTTAAAACAGCGAATTATAGGACCATAATTTATTAGAAGTTACTGTACCTATAAATGATTGCATTGAAGCCATAGTAACTTGTAGAAAAATGTGAGCATTTTATGAACATATTATTTTGTGGAATACCAAAAGGATGTAGACAAAAATATCGTAATGTATTTCTAAAGTCAACTTTAAACTATTTGCATTAATTGGGAATATTGAAGCGTAAGAGTAACCAACGCTTACCAATTACACATAAGCAATAAGTATTACCTGTGAGACTGCTACACCAATACGACATATAGCATCTACAGTGCCTAAGCCCAAAACCGCCCCGCTTTGAGAGTTGGCAGCATCAATGTCACTAAAATAAAATGTCTCATTAGCGAATATGATTGTAAGCTAATTTTTCCTATAGCACAAGAATACTTTGTGTTTTATATTTCTATTTAAACATACATAAACAATGACGACAAGTCGCCAGTTTCCTTCCTCTTCATATCGTATCTTACGAAAGCGTTGTAAACTTTACTAATGCTTGTTGTGGAGATCTCAATGGGGTCTCTGTCCCAAATTTCCCACCTTTTTATTCTGATAACAATGTTATGCCACATATAATTCTTCAATAAAACAACATAGAATAATGTGTATAACAATATATATAGTACAAGTTGTATGGCCTTTAAGATATCTTTTAAGTATGTTCGATGATCCTTGCCCTTTTCTCTGAGTTTGCGAGTCTACAATTTAACAGCAATCAATTATAAAATGTTATTTAATAATGAAAGTATAGCTGGATTACCAGATAAGATGAACTGAAAAAATCCACATCTATCTGTAATGGCTTTTGAGCTCTTAAAAGTTTCCTTGGATTAGTATAGTCCTAATAATATGGACTTTAATCAACAACATCAACATATATACTAAGGTAGTGGCTTTATGCGAGTATTTATTGCAATGACCATAATCTAATAAAAAGCGTAGTTGTACGCCAATACAAATGATTTACAGTCAAATATCAACGATAGTATCAATGGCAGTAGAAGCAATTCCATTTTTGAATGTCGAATGAGATTACATCGAAGTTTACTTAGTATGCAGATTAGAGATAGAATATAGATGGGTTAGTGTAAAATTAACTTTCTTCAAATAGCCCCATGAACCAACCTCCTCACCAAACAGTTCTGTTTTGATTTCGCTGTATTTTTCGATTCAGTTATTTGCAATATTTAGTAAAAGTTACCTACAATGAACTTTGGCCTAATTAACTTATACATAATTTGCAAAATATCTATAAGAAACTTTTAATTTAGTGTACGTCGACACTGATTATTCAATTGTTAACAAAAAGCCCATTAAATCAATTCCATAGTGAATCGTTATTTTTCGATTGTCGTTTTCTTAAATTAGTATACTTGAAATGTATAGTTGATTTGTAACTATATCATAAAATAATAGTTTCGTAGCTTTGCAACATATAAACACCTTCAAGAACGACACAAATTAATTGAATAACCAATTCGAGCACTTATACTAAGTAGAATAACTATGTTCCTTTAGTTATTGTTTTTCATTAGTAGATGTTAAATGTAAAATAAATTATTATGATTAAAGCATAAACTAGTGTCCAAGCGACAGTTGAAACCTTTTTCTCCATATTCGTCATCTAAATCCATTCATTAATATTATTATTCATTTAATTAAATGAGAGGAAAGTACCCCCACCAGTTGGAGTCCGGATAGTTTTGATCATTAGGGTATGTGGGATAATTTGGATCAGTGGGGTAAGTGGGATAGTTTGGATCATTAGGGTAAGTGGGATAATTTGGATCATTAGGGTAAGTGGGATAGTTTGGATCATTAGGGTAAGTGGGATAGTTTGGATCAGTGGGGTAAGTTGGGTGAGTGGGATGAGTTGGATGAGTTGGGTGAGTGGGATGAGTTGGGTGAGTGGGATGAGTTTGACTGAATTAATTTATCAACGTTACGACATGTTATATTTTTACGTTGGGTTTCCTCCCTTGCTGATCGTCGCACATCTCCCAGGTTGAACACACACCTAGATTTCGTTAAATCGTCAGTTTGAACATTCCACCCATTTACTTGGCCAGATTGGCATCTATTATGACAAGCATCTCTGATTTGGCTTTTATCCACGCAAGTGTTTCTGTGACAAACCTTCGAAAACAAATTGAATTGAAAGGAACCCTTGAAAGTGTACACCCTACCTTGCCATCCGCACACAAGGACCCATCGGGTTTCACTCTCAACTTATCATCCATTGGTCCTGCGGGGTAGCTTTTAATTTGTTCACTCGCATAATGACTATTTAAAGGTTACTGGCATTCGGCTTTCTGCACACCAGGGGATTGCATTAAATAAGTGTGTTTTTTCTCGGTCGAATAGAATGTTCCCGCGCAAACGGTTAGACCGCAGTTTTGCTTGAAAGCACTACATTAACAACTGAAATTCGTCTAATCCAACTAACGCCTGTTACAGTGTGCAAAACAAATAGTCTTGGTCTTGTCCATATCGCTTTAACGCTTGGCAGTTACGCTCCTTAAATGAGACGTGTTTGTCACACACTTCAGAATTGACGAGATCTTGAGCTAAATGGTGCGTTGGATGGTGTTTATTTGAAAGTATGCCTACACTTGGGGAACGGAATTTTGCAGAGATTGTCTCTGGATGGACACATCCCGTTAAAGCAAAACGCCTTCATAAGTAGATTAGTGAAATGGTAATTTCACATTGACAAAATTACACCATCCTTGCAAGGAGAACCATCTGCCAACTTCAAGTCAGGAGCTGTGCACTAGAGAGATAAGAAAGCTTTATTCGGCTGCACAAAAGAAGTGTTTACGGTGGGACTATGACCATCGCAATACTCTGGAATGTCACAACCGTCTTTGGCAGGACGGCAAATGGACCTTGAAGTCAATATCTACGATTGGGGTTTGAGGTGAAATTGAGATGACCATTGAATTCACTACTTTTCTATTTCTGCAACACTCGCCATGTGAGCACGGTCTGCCAGTGTCTCCAAAGTTGTCATGAGATCCATTATTATTGTTGTTGTTGTTCCCGCCATTTCCAGATCCATCAGTACCTTGGCAATTGACACATCTAATTGCTCTTTGGTCGGTTTCACAAACCTTGGATTACTCGTGTAAGGCTGTTGATATAGAACATACCTCTTTTAATCCACAGTCGCAAGTTTCTCCCGCTTCCACGATTCCATTTCCGCAAGCGTTGGTAGTATACTTGAAATAGGATTATACTATAATCAGTTAGAGAAAGTACTCCCTGTTGCAACGGGTTTGAAATACAACTTCTGTGTTTTTCGTAGTTTATCACTACATCTATTGAACAAGTATGAAAGGTTGGTGGTAGCCTCTCGTCCCTATATGACACATGCTAATTTGACACTAACGACACTACGTAGTGATACCAAGAGAAGGCCATGGGTATCATAATACAATAGCGACTATGAGTACATTGGCACTTTTCGTTAATGTGTTCTATTGGATGAAATAAAATTAGCATTCTCAGACATTTAATGCATCACTATAATATTTACTAGGAGTAAAATAAACTTTATATATCAATATAATACAAGTTTTTCTGCAATACCTACATGATCCATTCCGAGATTGTGCCCTAATTCATGAACAACTGTCCTGGACCCATAAGTAGGGTCCCATTGTGCACCCCAACCAACCTAAGTTTAGTTGTTACGTTGACAATAAATGTGAACAGCTAATGCTAACGAATAATTGTACTGACTTGTGAAACAGACACTCCAACAGTACAAACACTTGCCAAAGTTCCAAATCCAAGGTAAGCCTTGTTGCCGCCAACAGAAGGGTCCGAGTCCCTACGTAAATGTGAACCATCAGCATCTTTTAACTAGACAATTCACATCAGTAATGACGACATATCTCCCTTGTCGGCCACAGTATGACTGTATTTCAAAAACTGACCGTGAGCTGTCCTCATATTCGACAATGAAATAACTGCCGGATCTCGAGTCCACACTTCAAATTTTCTAACTCTTATCGCAATATTATGCCACATATAGTTCTAGAGATATGATTTAACATGTGCCATTTAAATAGAGTCGCCTTATAAATACAAACTGAACATCCTTTATAAGTTTATCGACATATTGTTTGGAGTCTTTGCCATTTCGTTGGAGAGCACTCATCTAATTGTAATAAATTGCATTTTAACTGCCCAACTCACCAGATATGATGTGCAATAGAAATCAATATCGATCTGCAATCTTTTAGTTGATCGTCGAAGTTTCTTTGGATTCTTGTAATCCTAAATTATATGTGCTATCTTTCAGAAAGTAGTTCACCTACAAAGTTACGAGAGTTGTAGCTCTATGGGAATATTTATTTGCAAAACATTGCCCTACATATAACTTTAAATTAGCATTTACCTATGGGTTACCAATGACAATGCTCAAAACACCCAAAACATAAACGACATTCATTTTATCTCAAACTAAATCGCTGGTATTAAACAATATAATACTTTGAACGAGAATTTGCATTTGAATTGACTATAATTTGCTTTCGAGACAAGAATTAACTCATTTTTATCAGATATAGCTATTCAATGATTATTATGATTGGCATTTCAAATAATTCCTCGTATGAATGAACTCATTTAATGACAGTCTTCATTTTAATGCGATTTCGTCTTATTTTCACAATCTACTTGGGTTAAACATACTTTGAGTACGTTGTGTTTGGTTTACACTCCTTGTCATTTTCAATTTTGACTAATAATCCTTCAACATTTAAAACTGAGCGACTTTGTCGTTATTTCTAGTTTGGAAGGCATGTGTGATGATTTCGTCATTATCCAGCAATTTCTGGACATTGCTCAAGTGCTCCATGGTCAACATTCACTGTTTGGGTTAACTAATCTGAAATTAATTCCCGCAAAATATTTAGCTAAGATGATTATCTTATTGTTATTTTAGCAAAATTTAGACCAAGTGTGGATCCTATTTTCTAATAATCAAACAAGGATAACAAATATAAGTTAAATTGAAGGCGTGTACAACGTTAAATTTATTTATAATTTAAATTTAACACTAAAGATCAACGGTTCTCTAAAGGTTTTGACTAGTACTTTCTAGTTGCACCAGTTAGGCATATTTTCTAACTCTTTCCTGGTTAAATGTTAATCCCAGGTGTAATTTTAATATTTTAAAACTAATTACAAACCTTTTTTTAATTTTAGAGGTAAGAAAATTTGTTTATAAAAGTTTAGCACAGTGATTCTTATCCTTTTAAAGCATGCCGAATTCTTTAGGATTCATACCACTAACATTGTACTCCTAACGTTTACGAATTTTTTTAATCCAATTGAAAATATATTAACGGTCTTAAATCAAAAAATATTGGTATCGCATTAATTTTGTAATAAGTACAACCAAAAATATTCGACTAACAATAACTCAACAGATACTACAAGTCAATGGGTTGTTGTTTCGCTTGAAGTAGTTGGGACGTGCAGGGCTCAGCACTAGCGATGATTGCCACTCGTCTCTCACTTTTGCAACAAAGTTTGTTTCTTATTTTCGGGTTTTGTATCTACCAATGTTGAAAATGATTTTTCACATAAATAAGTTGTCACAGCTAGCACTAGGAATTGAACGGCTTTATTTGCAACTAGCACTAAAGCCTAGCGTTGTTAGGGAGTTTTTAAGTGAAAGTTTCATTTTATTACATTGGATAGAATGTTTTTACTTTTTCAACAAATAGTATGTCGTAATTTTCAACTTTCTAAGTTTAGTGTACATTTCACCACTTCAACGATGTATATCAATTTTTGTTTGACAAACCATTTAATAGCTTAGTTGTTGTGAAAATCGTTTATACTAATAAATTAATGCAAAACTACTTAAAAAGTTTAAAGTAGCCCGTCATTAATAAAGCTAATGAATTTGTTGATCGCTTATAATTGATCAATAACCTTTCTACAACAGGTTAATGGCAAGTGTAATCTAATAAAGAATTATTGAATTTACTAGCGCAAAAGCCCGGCTTCGCCTTGGCTTCCTTGCCCGTAATTGTCCCTTATTTATGAAAAAGTTTTGTTATT
>JAOPJI010003204.1:0-35490 GCA_027122695.1 Merluccius productus
TCTAGGTATAATCTATTATTAAGACAATAACTATTTGCAAAACTGAAATAATATGAATTTAATTGGTAGAATCCAGGTGTCCGTCCAGGTGTATACATAATAGCGCATGCGGCCTACTCACCTATATCTATATCTACATCTACTATCTATATATATAACTAGCGCAAAAGCCCCGATTCGCCTTGGCTTCCTTGCCGCTTATTTATTTTAGTTTAAGCAAAAGTTTTTTATTAACAATTTAGAATTAATTAATCTAAAAAACCTATTTCAAATTGCCTTGACGAAAGCACAGCACAACAATATAATTCTTTATCACGTCTTAAATGCATTAAAAATGAAAATACGATTTTTAAAATTTAAATAAAGGGAGGAGTCAATATTGGTTGAATCAAGTAAGTCCAATATCGCATGCACGTTTGCGCGAACATCTTTTTTAATATTTTCAATACCTATTTGAGAAAAGATATCACTTTTAGAATCTACCATCTACCATGTTTAATATATTTTGGATATTTGTAAGCGCTATCAGGGGCGAAAAATAATAAAATATGGGTAAAGCTGGGGTCAGTATGATAATTCCATAAGAATAGTCATACTGTTGAAACATTTGAAATAATATAACTGTTTAAAAACATAATGCGATAAAAATTAATATAAGGAACAATTATAAATCCGAAACAACAACTTGAAAGAAACACCAAATAAAAAATGAAATGCATTTGTCTGAGAAAAAATAAATCAATGGTTTTCTGAGAGATACTGTCAATGCAAATATAATGATTCTCAATTTTGTGGTCAAGCATACATAAAAAAGGACCAATCAACGACGCAAAAATTGAATCGTAAAACTCTAAGTGGGGTACCATATAGATGGAGTTTCGAACCACTAAAGAATAATGTAACCGATATTAAAATAGACCGTGGCTATTGGCACGGTAATGAATATCTCTAAAACCACCGAATTAATTTCTTTCCAAATTTGTATTGTCATTTATTCGATTTTTTTATACAAGAATTTACATTTAACTTTAATATTAATTTTTATTAATTATTATGTTAACAAAACACTCTAAATAAGAGTTTTTGTCATAGTAATTTAATTTTTAAATGAATAATATTACAAGACAATGTTATAAACCTTATCTAAACAATATAGTGCCTCAACATATGGCTATGAGAAGATATGAAGTACATACGGTGATCCATTAATGACGCTCAATCCGCGCATACGCTATTTGACTCGTTTAAATATGATAGCCAACCGTGATATTATTAACTTCAAAATTTTAAACGCAACAATGATGAATTTATATTTGATAAATATCAATCACAACATCTGAGATCTATTGTTTTTCAAATATAGGATAAAGTTTTTTATTTGTTGTTGTTCCTTTTTTTGGTAACCCTATTGCAGGTAGTCGCTGGCCTTTGGGTCTTCCGATTGACTTTACTTTTTTGGAAGTATGCAACATAATACACAATATTAATTTATAATTGTGTTAAGAATACTGTCAAAGTTAGAGCTCGTTGGAAATGTTTCTTCAATTATGGAGCTATCAGAGGAATTTTCATTATTTATTGGTAATTCCTCATCATTTATGGTATGGGGACCTTATTTATAATGTTTGCTATCTATAATTATAACATCGTTTATATGAATTGTTAATAAAACTGGGATAAACAATTATTCATTTTAACTACCAGAAGATACTTCTTCATCCAAAAAGGGGCGGTCATCACTTTCCGTGGCTTGAATAATAATAATAATAAAACATTTGAATTAGGATTGGGCTTACTTATATTGAGAAAGTTTTGTATTCCTTTTGTGTTATGATTTCTAATGATATTCTCAAGATTTTTGAAGACTTTGACGCAATCCATATAGAAATCTCCACAAAACTCCGCTGACGTCGACGCCAACTTATTTGTAAAGACGGTAGAATTTTTAATCTTTTTGTATATGTATTAAATTTGGAAGCACTATTGTCTTGAATAGTAATGGTATCAGCATGCACATATGGAACAATTGGGACAGGTGCATATGACAAGAAGTTGTTTACATGCTCTCTTGTCCACCGAGAGTGACATAATGAAGGTTCGAATGCACACAACGACAGATTTTTCCTTACGGAAAACATATGTCGACACGGAAGCTGATAACTTCTATAAAAACAACATATACACGAATTTGATGACGAATTAGGATAGTTTTCTGAATCATTAGTCTCTTGCATGGATGTTAATTCTTTAAGAATCAACTTAAATGCGAATGGAGTTAAGTAGGCCGCATAATTCGTTATAAATTCACATTCGTATTCATATAGAGGTTTAATTAACAAATCACTGACAGTTTGACAACTTCTTTCTATTCTTAACGAACGCATGAGATCAAAAAATCGTTCGATAAATTCATCAAGCATGGAAAAACTTTTGACGGTAGTTTTGATTTTTCCGTTAATGGACTCCAATCGGTTATTTGTGGTATTATTGTAGTAATGTCTAGCGTCACTAAAGACAATTATCCACTCGTTCGAAATGGAGTCCCAATTCTTTTTGAAATAATTCGTTAGTTCAGGAATGTTGACGACGTAAAGTTGCTGACAAAGATCGTAATAAGATGTCATCACGAATGAAGATCATTTTCTCTAGAATCCGAAGTATCATATCTTTTTGTTCGCTTTTTATTTTGTATTTTTATATTTTTATATCTCTTTGAAATATTTGTATGACGTGGAATTGGCACAATAATAAAGTAGCGTTCGTGAAACAAAATTTTAAACATTTACGTAGTGTTGGATCTTTGTCACTAATTACTGTCAAAACACTTGCTTTAAGCCATGGTGCAATTTGAATTAGTTGTTGTAAATACCAAAGAATCGCCTTTTCTGTTTCCTCAAATAAAATGCATGCACTTGTTATATAAGTACAGTCCATGGAATCGTGGGTTGCTGTCAAATATAGCGGAGCTCTAAAATTTATTTGATATCCTAACTACATACAATATAATATCAACTGTTTACCTAGAGTCTAGAAGTTTATATGTGGCATCTATCATTAGTAGCTCGGGAAAGAATTTAAGAACTCTTTTCATATGGTCATCAATGAATAACACACCGCACACTTCGTTGTCCTCGTTTGAAAGGACCTTTACATCACAATTGTATTCTCTGGTGAGAAGTTCATAGATTGCTTTAAAATCGTCGCTTCGTATTCGTTGAGCCTTCTTTACATTATGTAATGACTTGAGAGTTACGGGCTTTCCAGTCTCTTTGTGTATTTGTGCTTGAATTAGCTTCTTATTTCCACCAATAGCAATCAAATTAGATCAAATTGGATCCGATAAGTTTATCTTTCGTTGAGGTGCCAAATATTGAAAAGCGATAGGGTCGCAAGTATGGTTATGCGTTGAGTTCATCGTTTTTATTTCGAGGCAATCACCATCTTCACTTGCCCGCATAGACACATAAAAAGGACAGTCAGCTTTTAGCGAATGTTTACTTCGCTTACCAGCACCACGGGGTTGATGTTTCATCAAGAAATAACAGATGTACTTAATTTCATAATAAACGATACCAGGGTTGAAATTTCTATTCATTCTTTTATGAGCATTTGCCAATGTCCTTGAATTACATATCTTGAGGTTACAAAAGTGCGTTTGTCCATACGATGATATGGTTTCACGTAACAAATCATATGTTTGGAATTTTCTTCCAATCCAGAAGTAGACATCATTTTTTCTAAGTTGTTCACTGCTCTCCATGGTTGTAAAAACTGCGCAATGAAATGAATTCATTATTCGTATTATGGTGTATTTATATTTAATTCTAGCACTAATTCGTGTAATATTCTAACTCTTATTTATTGTTACAATGAGATAACATCGAGATAACGTATAAATTTTATAATAAAATAACAATAAAAGAATACCACTCAATCAAATTTTATTATTTACTATAATTAATGAAACAATTGATACTAAGTCTAAATCGGTGAAAGTAAATATTCAGACATTCGATGTTGGATTTAAATTTATTTCTACATATGTTACATTAATAAATATATAAATTAAAGATAAATAATTTTTTAGATTATGTTGAACAAAATCATCTCATGGGGAATTCATGCGCGGATAAAACGTGCTATTCATGGATGATAGCTTATATCTTCTATCTTGTTTTTAATAACTATTAACATGTTACATTGTTGATTATGTTGATTAATTCATTTAAAAATAAAATTACTATAAAAGAAACTCTTATTTAGAGTGTTTTTAACACAATAGATCATAAAAATAAAAATTTAATTGAAATATAAAATCTTGTAGATAAAAATCAATTAAGTGAAGATACAAATTAATAGTGAAATGACTTATATAGTTTTAGAGATATTCATTACCGTGCCAATAGCCAGTCCCGAACTAGGGGATTAACGGTACCGTGCCAATAGCCACTGCTTTTATATATACAGTAGATAGATATAGAAGATTGAGGTAACTAAAGTTCAGGCGATACCATAAGTCCGTAGTTTAGAATAAGCCTAATTAAGACCCGAATATCACATTTCTTTTTTATGTTGATGGCTGTATGTAACACCAACTATCACCAGTTAAAAATTAGCGGTGTTATTAATGTTTCAATTAAAATGTGTTATTAATGTTTCAATTAAAATGCGGTTTAATTGAATGGTAATGCATTGGACGGTACATTAGTTTTACTGGAATCAACACAGATAAAAATAAGCAGATAAACCTAATACTTGAGAACAAATCAGCTTAAAGTATAAATTCACAATTTGACCAGCTTATTTAGATCTTTGACCAATTGTTAGTTTTGAAACAAATGTTCGACTCTGAAGACCATTCGAAAAGATTGTGGATTAAATACAAAAGTGATTACGATTACGACTTTGACAAAGAGGAAGAAGACCGCAATTTCCCTATATTCAATGAAAACTACAAGTTTATCTCCAGCGAAAACAGCATGCGAAATCAAATGTACAAATGCGAATTAAACTGCACTGCTCACATAGTACGTTAGATCAGCTTTTTTTATTTTTTCACCCAGTGCCTTGTGTAGTCACACAGCGAATACCAAAGTCTTCTGATCAAAGAAGCTTTTGACCCCACCGGAGTGGGATCTCAAGGAAAAACTAAGAAACATAAGTATAAAGCTAAATCAAAAAAGGATTTCGACTGGAGAATTTACAATGGTGTCACTGAAAGTAAAACAATCGACTATTTTTGGAGAGAGAAAAATCTGTGGGTTCAGACCATTTTGGATTGTATTGAGTCATACTACAAAATCCACAAAAAGACAAAAGTGGTGCTCTCCTCAGCACAACTTAAAAATGAACTCAATGAGATGGCAAACGTTGGAGTAGCTGGTCTCACTCAATGGGCTTTGCTACAAGCCCAGAGCGCTGGACTTGACTGCGAAATGATGTACGAACAACATGTATTCTGTCATTTTCAATTGGTTAAGTAGATAATCCTTTAATTGTAGACACCCTTGGGGTCACTGGAAGAGACTAAAACATGCAACATCGAAGGATACACCATGATCAAGCCGAAGGATTCGTCAGTCGAAAAAGCTATCGTTCATTATGGACCAGCGATAGTTAACATTGATGCCAGTGAGAAATCATTTCGATTCTATAAAAGTGGCATTTACAATCCTGTTGAAATGAAATCAAAGTCCACTGTCAATCATTTTGGTTTGCTTGTTGGCTTTGATCATCTCACCAAAAATGGTGCTTGGTTAGTCAAAAACTGGTATGTACTTATAGAAATCAATTCCGTACTACCTACTATTGGTAGAGTTGATAACATTAATTTGTAAAACTATGACATTTTACTTTACTTCCTTTTTAGTTGGGGCACAGATTGGGGCAACAATGGGTTCATCAGCATAGATATGAAGAGCAAGGTTTGCGGAGTCACTTCAAACGTTTACGTTGTTTATTGAGCACCACGATATAACATTTTCAGAATTACCTCCAATTTGTGTTTTAATTGGTCACTTGAAGAAATCTCGTTTTTTTGTTATAGCACAAATCACACAAACTAATTAACAGTGTGTAAATTAAAATATGTTTTTAAAACGCATTAAAATATAATTTCGAATGTAAAGTTTGTTTATTTATGTTAATCTAATGAAAACTTAATTATTTTAGCTAAATTACTTCAAAACCAACATTATTTATTTTTTTAATTATAATTTTTTATCAAATTATGTTTATTTCCATGGAAATAATTATGGAAAAATTAAGTTATTTATTTATTGTGAAGATATTAATGTTTTTAGAGTTTAAATAATCACAAACTATAAAATCTAACCTTACGATATTTTTTATATTTGGTCAACATCTTTTATTCTAGCGTGCTTATTTGTAGTAAGCTTTTTTGTTCATTAAAAATGTTGTGTTTTACGTTTGTTATTTGCTTTCACCTACTTTTAATAAAATATTTATAGTTAGCCTCATTTTATTTAATTTTTCAACGATTTTTTGTATAAAACCGGCGTAATGAAAATGCCACCTTATTCAAGGTATTTTTGTATAGGTGAGACTCGAGATAAACGGATTAATTTTTTATGTAACAATAAGCATTTCCTTTTCAAATTACACGCCATTGACTGATCCAATGTGTGGATTATATCATACATCAGTAGAAAATTTAGAATCATCAGACTACTTTTCGATGTTTTTTACTACCAATTGTTAATCATTATATTTACTGAAAGTGACTATTTTCATGGACCATAACATACAGGTCCCCAGTTTTATTTATATTTTGAAATCTAAACTTTGTAGCTTTTATAGAAATAGGTGTTGGTTGGATTAAAAATGGTGATCACGCATGCGTACTTGTCGTTTAGGATTAATTTGATCCATGAAAATAGCCACTGTCATATTTACTTTGAAGTTATCTCTCCGAAAACTACATAAATATAAAAAATAATGTTGTTCCAAGTCAAACAGATTAACTCACTAATTTTTGATATTTTTATTTCCCTCAGATATTTATTTTGTTGAATATTAAATTGTTTATCATTTTAATGTGACTATTAGAATGCACGTGATAATTTTATTTGAATTCTTTTAAGAACTAAAAACAAAAAATTCAAAAGTCTATATGCAACTAAGAAATAATGGAGAATTATCTTTAGCAAATATATATTAAATAGTGGCCATTTATTTGATTTAAAAGTGGATGTCGTGCGTCTTCGTTAGCTTTATCTATCTTAATTGCGTTGTGTATATTTCTCAATTTTGATGTCTCGATAGAAAAAAACTGTCTTCTACACTAGCATGCAAAAAGGCTAAGACAAAGCCAGCCTTTTGTGTTAGTTAGAAATAAAGATGTTTCATTGATTGATGGATCTCTAATAAAATGATTTGAACTGGGATTATTATGGGATATTTATTAATTTACAATGGAAACGATAATGTGAAATTCAATTACTGTTAGCTAAATTCGAACCAATTGTTCCGACAAGTTTAGAATATGCTAAATGATTTTTTGTTGTGTACATTGAGCGAAAACATGATCTTTATGATAACGTACTTTGACCTAGAAATAGCATTTTCGTGCATAAAAGGATTATTTTAATTAAAAACAAATGGTCAAATATATTGATTTATTGGGCGTATTTAAGCATAATAGTCATTAATGCTTTCTGATTGGAATAATTGTTAGTAGTAATATGTAAATTTCAAACGTTTGAAAATTTTAATGTATTTTCATCCACCAGGAATACAAATTTGCTTGTGAACTTGTTGAGCTTGAGCATCTTCAGCAACCTAACGGAGGTATTGTGTGTGGAGGATACTATAGTAGTAACTATGTAGAAACTATTCTATTTTATATATTTATGGGATATAGCGTGGAATAGTTGCAGTCAGATACCACAAAGAAGCAATCAGTTTATTGTTTTACACATATTTACCACAGGATATATCATCACATACAACGGCCATATTTTCGTTCAGACAGAAATATTGTTATAGTAAACATTAGAAATACGCCAAAAATTGATTAACTAATATTTCAAAATATATATAAAGCTATTTTGTTCATTCTCAATACAATTCCATTATGTATGTATTAAAAAATTAACAAAAATTAAAACTATGGTTATAATCGAATGAAAATCTATAATGATAATTATTTAGATGGTGAAATCTCAATATGCATTAACCACATGAAAAAATCATTGGGTTGGGAAATGATCCCTCTGAAGGAAATATTTTTCAAGATATTGTATGATGTAAAGATTATTACAAAGTATCAATTTAGTATATTATATATCATACATATTTTTATTTAAAAGGGATGATCAAGAAGATTTTGAAAAATCAAAAGTAGCAGACATTAAATTGAGTAAAAAATACCTAGTTATTAAAGATGTGGAACCCGCTGAACACTACACTATGATGCACAAAAATGTTTTTCTATTTGGTCATTGCAATATTGACATTGGAAAAGATGTTGTTTAGCATTATTGACCTGTTTAATTGCATCTAGTTAATGAAAGTGTCGACTTCCATGTTATATGATAAATCTATGTTACATATATCATTTGTCACACCAAAACCAGAATTATTTCCAATTGCTATGACATACAAAATAAAATATAAAGAACAAGACTATTATGTTGTGGCTAATATGTTTGAATGTGCGTCTCTATATGAAGTTGAATATATAATGTACAAACAGCTTATTCACGTATATTTCCAACTGTATTGTTTTTTATTTGATTGTTGTATAGGATTTCGGTGACACAGACGATATTAATCATTCTTGTATGCCTGAGAACAACGTAGTTGTTTTCAATCCCAATCGACACCCTACGAAGTGTATTAATGCCTATGGCACCACCAGAATAGTTCAGTTTGTTGGCTCTTTCAACGAATCAGAATGTCGGAAGTTACTGAGTAAAGCGACAACTCAAAAGACACTTTTATCCAATTCATTGAACCCCGTTAACTTTGCTGATCTACCTCTACCTTTGTTTGACCATTCACCCAATGGCATAGAGGTACTATCACATATACTTATCTACTTGATTGGTGACTTGACTTATAAGATACATGCACTATTCGATGATAAATTCGTAAATAGTATCGTTTCACCTAGCTATTTAGAATATTTACAACATGAAAAATGTATTAACATCGGAGAAAACTCTGGAGTAGTTTTAGAGGATTTTTATTTATTTATACCGTTGTATAGAGTGACATCCAAAACCTAGACTGTCTAGAAATTGTTTACTTGAGATATTTGTTAATAGATATTTTGGGATATCACGGGGAATACACCCTTGTACAGTAGTTTAGTTAGTTAAGCGATAAAAAAATATTAACTTTATAGAAAACTAATGGAAGTAGATACTGAAATGGTCGCAATATTCGCAAACCCAAGATTTGGACTTACCGAGTATGGGGTTTATTCTACCCCTTCATCGTATCTCAATTCGAATCATATAAATTAAAATTAATCGTCTAATAGCGAAACCTCAGTTACTGACAAAATTTCAGTAACTGACACAGCAACAGCTGAACTATCATCAACTTTCAGCGTGTTTGTTGACGTTACTACAACCTCCAAGTCTTCCAAACATCCAGTGTCAATAAAACCACTGATTGCAATAGTCACAATATTATCCAGTATTCTGGTCGTTGTTATAGGTATTATTGTCTATTCCCGACATAAAAAATCATTAGAAAATATCATTTGAAACATTGAAACTAGTCCAAAAAATATATGCATGTACGTTAGATTATTCTGAATTCAGCTTAAAATTATGGATAAAACTCTTTGTTGTATTGCGCAATAAATACATTTGAAAATGAATGCAACTTTGGCCATATTTTGTCACTATCAGTGAACTTACGATTATTATTGCCTATAGTAAATGTTACAGTTCAACAATTTACAAAAACGTGTGCGTAATTGACGTGGTTTAAGTGTGTTGCGATTGATATAGCTAAATATTTGAAAAAACAATAGTCTTGCATGGTGAGTATATTGGAATCAACTGTGAGAAAAAACATGATACAGACGTTTGATAACGCGAAAAGGTATGCAATTAAGCTACAACATCCCATACATGGGTTTCATCTATAGTAGTGCTTATCGTTTGTATTTACGTAAGAAGGGTTTAAATCAAATAAAACATTTCAACCAGCCAAAGGTTCGAGTACATTTACGTGTTGTTTTCCATCAATTTAACATAATGATACAATACTTTCACGGATGTTCACATCAAAAAATGTATTAAACAATTTTGAATTGAAACAAACACTGCAATTATAACAATATTTAAATCACTTATTCGAAAAATATTATATTTTATATCACAGAAACTTAATTATTCTCATAGTTGGCAGCGCGTATGTTTAATGGCTTGCTTTTACTGCGTAAAATTTAGCTTAAGCATACGGGTCAACCAATTTTTTGGATAACATCCTTTTTGTGTAGGTATTAATAATTACGACGAGCATTTTCAATGGTTGCTGCGAAGTAGATTAATCAACGAATCCAGAGATGCTCCAATTTTAGAATGATTCCTAATTAAGTCACCTCAAACCTCAACTAAAGTTTTTCCAATCTCTAACGATTGTCGAATATTGGAGTTTACATCCGTTCATTGAAATACGTTTCTCAACCAGGGCTGTCACTCCTTGGGGTTTCCGTCAAGAGCATGGGTTTTTTGAGCGTCCAATTTTGGGGTGTTTAAAAAGTCTCACTTGCAGCACTGTAGTAGAGTAACAATTGCTATATTAAGCCCCTTTTATTAGCGTTGCTTTCATGTTGTTTATCAGCATCAGGGATTGCTGCGATTAATGTCTGGTACCCTAGTGATGTTTTACATCTGTTATAGTAACTCAATGAATACACAAAAAGTACAAATGTACACCTTTCGAATATTTTTAGGCTGTATATGCGAGCGTGCAATTCTATTCACACCATAGACCTAATTTAACCTTCACCCACACGAATACAACGAGTGCACCACACTAAAGACAATTAACATGATACTTGACAATTAATTGTAGGAATAATGACATGCAAATATCACATATGATCACTAAGCTTTACTATATGTATGATTTGATGTATAACCAAATATAGAATGATATGTTTTTGTCACACAAACAAATATACCACAAGATATTTAGTTAACGTTGAAATCGACATCGCAATGTTTTAGTTGTTGGTAAAACATACATAAAATCCATTCTAATAGGGCAATTGTGTGCTATTTTTGCGTTATTTTGCAAAATAACGCGATAGTTAATTGCCATTAACCATGTTAAAATCTACACTTTCAGGAATTTAGATGTTGATACAGGTTTTCATTTTCTTAGTCACTGAATAACAACATCTATCTGTCTACTATATAATAAAGGAGTAGTGTCCGTGCGTCTGTACACACCAGTACGCGGGTGCAAACCCTGTTCTCGTTATTTAAGCGTTTCTACAATGTGCAAATTATACGCGTAAAATGAGCTCTTAATAACGTACTTAATGAGCTACTTAGAAATTTTACAGCACTTATAGATTTAGAGATATGAAGCATTTAAAATCGGAATTTGGATTAGAATGGAGATTAACCTTATTTTTCATATGAGTCTCTTCCCAAAATTCCATTATTTTCCAACTAATTTATGTGTTTTAACTTAATGTCTATATATACACTGTTTTTTTTATGAATTATTCGTGGTGTATTATAAGTTTTGAAAGGTTTTGAATATATTTAAGCGCTATTGAATAAGTTTCTGCTTTCATTTTTAAAATCAACCGACTACTTGAAAACTTAATTTAATTGTAACGGGACAACGCCAGTGATTTCGCGCTAGTAACCTATATGTTTTTTTTTCAACAACTAATCAAAAACATTTACATTGATATGTTGAATATTTTAATTAAAAACAATTGATAATATATGTCTGTGTATTGTTCTATGGCACCTACTTGAACAAACCCCTCGTAAGTTATTCCGTTCGGAATAACGTTGATTAATTAAATGTGAGTTTCAAGCTTGAAAAGTAAAATTATGATGAATCAACTAGGAATACCACTTGGTTTGCGAACTTGTTAAAGTTTAGCATCTTGATCAACCTAAAGGAGTCATTTTGTGCAAAGGATGACATAGTAACTAATTAGATATTGTTATTTCGATTTTTGGGATATAGCATGGGATCATTGCTATGAGATATACAGATAAAATGAGCAGTTTATTGTACTATACACTTGTACCACAGGTTTCCCCATCACCCACAAAGGCCACGTTTACATTAAAAAAACAACTCTGTTTTTTTAGTACATGTTATAAATACACTAACCATTGATGAAATAATATTCATAGGATATATCAGTTTATTTATTTTTACAACCTCAATATAACCAACAAATATAATTCTATATATAACAAAATTTTACCACAAATCCAAATTTTGGGCGATATCTAATGACAAACTAAAATACTAATTTTGTAGCCACTAAACTCTCACCCTGCATCGACAGCATGATAAAACAATTTGGTTGGGAATCGATACCTCAGAGTGAAATATTTTTCAAGGCATTGTATGATATTGAAACAAGACCAAAGTATTTATTTAATATGTCATAACCACTCAGATCTTTTTATTATCATTAAGATCTCGAGATCTTTATGAAAAATTGAAAACTGCTGACCTTGAGGAGAGTAAAAACTACCTAAGTTTTAAAGACGTGAAACCTGCTGAACACTACACAGCGATGTTGAAAGATATTTTTCTATTTGGTTACTGCAATATTGATGTTGAAAATGAAGTTTTTTTAGGTTGTTAGCCAACTTAATTGTTTTTAGAGATTGAAACTATCTACTTCAATACTCTATAATAATGATCTGCTATATATATCAATTATCACATCAACGCCAGGACGTTTTTCAAGTGTTAACACATACAAAGTTCAATATAAACAGCATGATTATTATGTGGTCGGTAACACGTTTGAATGTGCTTCTCCATTCGAGATAGTTTATATACTGTACAGACAACTTATTCGCGTATATTATTATTCCCATATAATTGTTTTTATTTGATTTTCATATAGGATTTCGGTGACCAAGACAAAATTAATCATCCTTGCATGCCCCAGGATGACATATTCGTATTCCGTCCAGTTAGTGGGTCTATTAGGTGTATTGATGACTATGGCACCACAGAAGCAGTAACATTTGTTGGATCTTTCAACGAAGCAGAATGTCGGATGTTACTACGTAAAGCAACAACTGAAAAAAGACTGGATTCGGATAAACCTAATCCCATCAATTTTGCTGACATACCTCTACCTTTGTTAGACAATTCGCACAATGGCATAGAAGTAACTCTCGCATAAACTGAACTAATTGATCAATTACTTAAAATATAAAGATACAGACATCATTAAGCAGATATGTCACGAAGAACATCGTTCAAGATAGTTATTTAGAAAATATACAAAATGAAGACTGTGGTACAACAAATAACCATGGAGTAGTTCCAGTAGAATTTTATTTTACCGATTTTTAGAGTAAGACACGAAATACAGATTGTATCACTACTGTTTACTTGAGATATTTGATAACATATATTTTGGAGTATTATGGAGAGTACACTATTGTACAGTAAATTAGGAAGCTATGTGATAAATTTATCGTTGAAATTATAGAAACCCACCGGGAATAGTAATGGGAAGGGCCGCGGTATTTGCGGACCCAAGATTAGGACTTGAAGAATACGAGGTTTTCTCCATCTCTACATCGTACCTTAAAGTTACCTTAATATTTGGTATTTAATAATAATAATGTAGTGAAAGCTCTGTTACTGAAATAATATCAACTGTTACTGTTTTAGTCGAAGCTAGTACAACCCCAAGAGTTGCAAAAGTTTCAGCATTAACAAAAACATTTATTGCAATAATCACAATATTATTGCTTATTCTGCTCGCTGTTATAGGTATTGTTGTGTTTTACCACAAATTTTCCCACACCGAAGATAATCTTTGAGGGATTAACCCTAAACCAAAGAACTATAGTTACAACTATGTGATAGACTATCTTGAAATCACAAAAAAAATTGACAAACAACTTTTTTTTATTAGAAACTGGCTATTCTTATTAATCATAATATTCATCTCCTTGTTTACCTTTATTCAATTAGCTTTGGCTCAACGCCGCTAATGCTCTTGGAGGACACAAATAATTAAATATAGGTAAAACTAGGGGTTAAGATTAAAGCACTACTGCCCCGTGTTTGTGTCGGTTATAATACAGAAGTAGCGGGACTACCGAATTAATTTCGTCCGTAGCAATATCCACTGCCATATTTATATTCTATGCGCATGTGCTGGGCAAGTTTAGCGAGTGCAATTACGTCATACTAGTTGTTGAAAAATTATAAGCAAAAACAATCCACCCAACAATGTAACAAAATACATAAATGAAGCTTTAACTTAAACCCCCTAGCAACGCTGAACTTTAGAGCGTAGTTGGTAATATATTTGAGGATTGCGCTGGCTGATTTCGCCATTGTTTGATAGGTAATAATAAGGAACAAGAATGAAAAATTGCCCACACTCTTAATAATTGAACAATTATTCTAATTTAAAGAATAGCATTTTTGGAGTGCTCACTACTAATGTTAGAATGCAATAAACACGAAAGCATTAAAAACCTCTAATAAACATATCGCATTTAAAAGGTCAACTAGTAGTACACATAACGCAGTCACTCAATCATCTTTACAATATTCGCTAGGGTCGTTTCACAGAAGCACTTGGATGAGGTGTCTTCGATAACCTAACGCTAAATTAGGGGGGTGCAATTTCGATCAAATGCATACTTTGAACGAGAGAAGCAGATCGTCGACAAAGTTTTTATCCAATAATTTTTTGCTTTCAATTCTCAACTAAACCGCATGAAATCAGTACAAAAGTAATTTGAACCAATTACTTTTCTCATGACAGTTAAGATCGTAGTGTTGTTACCAATAGCTACAGTCAATGTATATTATGTATGGGAAAGTAGACTCTCAAAGTGGGATACTTTCATTGGCGGACGGCGACGCGAGGAAGAACGTCAGATGGAAATACAGTAGGTACAAAGAGCGTTCCAAGTTGTCTATTTTGATAGATAGACAAACGCAGTACACAAACAAATCACCAATCATGTAACATTTAATCTGTCGGTAGAGAGTGAGAATGTTGCACAGGTATTTAGAAATCAGCTGGTTTTTCTGGATATCGGTGGCTTTTCGCATGTCTTTAAAGTCTCCAAATGAGCGCAAAATCTTAAATTATGTCGTCAATTGTTGATATTTTACAGAAAACTGTAGAATGAAATAGTTGTTAATAGAGCAAACTGACAAGTGGAAAAATAGTTGTTAATAAGACAGTAGTAACTAGTATTTCACTTTTATAATGGTGTTGGAAGACAACTGCGAAAAATCTCCGCTATCCAGTGTTGTGACGAGTTCACTGATGGTACAGTGAATTGACTTGGCAGCAGCTGATAGCTGAACTACCAGATAGACGGCGAGACCGACAGTAACTTTATCTACAAAAAACATTGAACAGCTATTCCACGAGGCGGATAATTTTAGAAAAAGTAAAACATTCGCCATAAAAAACCCAATTACTCGACAGATTCACCTTTACATGGCCCGCATCAAAGTGTTGCAACTCATAGTTGCTTCTCATCAAGTTGACTGTACCCACCTCGACCCCGTCCACAGGGTACAACGACGGATACAAAAGGAAAAGATAGGTGGGCACGGAACTACTGCGATTGAGCATTGTGGCCATTGAGGAATGACTATCGAAGGTGGAGAGCGACTGGCAAAAGTACTTAAGAATCGAGTTGTCGATAATCAACAGATGGTGGATTTTAGACGCCAACCCCAAATCGTAGTTGCCCCAGCACACACTATTCAAATTGGTAGTAACGCCGAAGTCGACGTTAGACCACAGGCAGACTTTCTGTAACATTTTGGACGAGGAATAGCACGCCAGAAGTAGGAGCATAATATCTTTGATTTTATCGCCGAAACAAAGGTTTCCTGCGTACGAAACACTTTCGGACACATCAAATCTGGACAAGGCGGACAAAATCTCAACAATATTCCCGGCTAACTGCAGTCTTGGCCAGTTGGCGACACTCTGTTCAGAAGTGTTAGTATCGGCATCACTAGAGACTTCATCCATCAAAATGTCCACCACAACCTCTCTGTGCTTGTCGAAAAGCTCCAACACAACAGGAACCACATTGGCAACGTTGGATTCAGAAGTGTCCAGCACATTTCTTATGACCATGAAGAAAGGAAGCAGAGTTCTAGTTTCCTGAGTAAGCTTGGTGAACAAAGTAGAGTCGTTGCTGAGACCAAAACGAGGTTGTTGCTTGGCAACAACTGTGTTGAGAGTGACTTTATTGTGGTAGTCCATGTGTGGGTAGGATTGAACGAGTTTCACAAAGAGTCCACTGTCGCAGAGATACTTGACGCCAATGGAGGTTGACGAAAACACCCGCAAAAAGAACATTAAACTTTGATAGAGCCGTCCAAAGAGAACGCTCTCTTCGTGCAGCGAGTGCAAGGCTGTCGAGTCGTACCTGAGATAGTTTTTGTGTTGAGGTTCGCACACGAAATTTACAATATTTTCAATGAACTTGGTCTGCGACATGTTGAACAGCCAAATGTGGTTGTTTTTGAAGAGCGCAAAGGCCGTAGACAGAAAGGTAATGGCCATGGTTTGATTGACGTCCACGAGGGAACTGTTGAAGGCGTCTTGAATCACAACACCAATGCAGTTCAAATGGGACATGGTGTTGAGCGAGGCTTGCAAGCTTTTTCGGTATATCTTATCCATTCTAGCGGTGATAAGTGTGTTTCCTGCATCCAACATGTGAATAACACTTTTTGGTTGGCCAATGGAAGAATCCAGTGACGGAGTATCGCACTGACCAGATGAAATAATGGTCGCATAAATCTCACACAGCAACAGCATTGTTGCATAGATGTAGGAACTGGCTTGTAGATGGCTGTGCTGGATCGTTGTCACAATGGTTGCCTTGGTTTTGAGGAATGAGGTACAGAAACCGAAGAGCACTTCCAAATGCTCACAACTGAAAAAGTCGGGCAAGTTATCAGTGCCGTACATATCGAGGAGACTTCGCACAAACTTGACCACTCTGAAAATGCAGTAGCTGATAGTAACCATGATGGCATTGTTCGATACACAGGCGTTACTGCGAGTCTTGTCCATAATAACGTGCGTCAATTGTTGCAACGTGTTGACAATGAGCAAGTGATTGGTGTCATCGAAGTATTCGGTGGCGGTGTAAATTGAGTCCACCACCTGCACTGCACTCTTCAAACAAATGGAGCGTATGAAATCTAGCCGCTGAATTTGGTTGGTGTCCACAATCCACTGGAGCATCACGCAAATATCCGACTGGAGAGTGGTAGACGAAACCCCGGAGTACTTGGGCGACGTTACGTACGACCACAACAACTTCGAGGCACTGTTTTCATCGAAATAAACCACCTCATTCTTGGGCAGGTGGCCAACACTCTCACACAGGTAGTACTCGGGCAGAGTGGAACACTTGGAAATGTTGGACATGAGTTTTTCAACGTCACTAGCCGAAAAACACTTGAATGAACTGGCAAATTGCGGCTTCTCGAGCACTTTCAGGGGGATCGCTTCAAACAGACTCAGCAGAATGGAGTCGTTGGCACCCAACACATAACTGAATATGGTGAAGATACGCTGGGGGTTTTTCTCTCGAGTAGCAATGTCAAAATCCACACGAATGAATTCCACTATGAGCACCATGTATTCGAAGAGAGTGAATGGCGCAGTGGTGCTTTTCATCAGCTCAAGCACATCGCGGAAGTAGTCCATCTTTGGAAGGGGCATATAGAAGAAATCGTATTGACGCAGATATCGCATCAGCAGCAACCCGTAGCTAGGATGCCTGACGTTGACGTACAACATTCGAAGGATCATCATCTCCATGTTCAATGGAAGGTAGTTGCCGGATTGTTTCTTGGACTGGTATATTTTGTCGAGAATGTGGACGAGTTTTCTGATGATGTGGGAACGCTCGAAGAAACTCTCCGAACCCACGATATCCATCGTGTTTGCGCTGTTCTGCGACACAATGGACATGTGGAAGATGTTTCTGAGGTGGAAAAATTCCAAAGACGATTTTATTCCAAACAGCAGAACGTGTGCAATGGTGAATTTGTTGGAAGATTGGGTCATTTTAAACAGCAGTTCCAGAATGATTTGGGTGATGGTGGTGGGCACAGGGCATTTTTTAGCACTGGTGGCCAACTGCTTCGCATCCCCCGTGCTCAAGTTGTTGTCATTTTTGGCGACCAATACAGACGGTTGGGGGTCGGTGCTCACAGTGAGGTCGTCGCTAATGCGGAACGACAATCCAACGACCAACTTTGATACTTGCGCCTACAAAATTTGTTGTTTGTTTACTTCACAGCAATAAATCTACTTCGTCTGAAGTGAACTGGCTGACCAGGTGACTCTGGATCTCGGTCTGGTTTTTGATGTTTTGGTTGAGTAGCAGGGTGAGGGCGCTCATCACGATATCGTTAGGCAGGAGTTTGTTGCAGCATACACTAAAAATTCAACATTACCATTTAAACGACTGTATGGTCAAATGTCAACTACAGTGAGCATGAAGTTGTGCGCAAAAGGCTATGTAACTTTAAAACTATTTGATACATCTATATGTTTGATATTGCGTTCTCCATCGTTTCGAATGCACGTGTGCATTAAAATAGACTGAGCTTTCATTTTGTCATACAATTTAACTTTGACGCACCACAAAGTTAACTATTATATACTAGCGTGAAATCACTGCCGATGCTCAGTAACGATTAAATTAAGTTTTCAATTACTTTCTGTTCAAATTAAAAAATGAAAACATAAATTTATTCAATAGAGCTTAAATATACTCAAAACTTCAGCTAATTGTAGTTCGTGTGGGTGAATAATTCACAAATCGCCATTTCACGATATGAATATAGTCATTTCAATTCGTTATCAAGTAAGAAGTAATTGTCTTCGACAAATAAAGAATAATCAAACGTTTGTCGAGTGTAATGTGATACCTTGGGCATAATCCTACAATTGTGATATTTTAATCCGACTGTCAAACTTAACACCTGAGAATCATCAAATACAACCCCACAAATATACTTTTATATGGTCAAGATCTAGTAAAATAATTATTATTTTACTTTAAAAGTGCGGAATGTCGCGTAACTTCTATGTATAATAAAAACGTTTTCGGGCATGCGTACTTGGGCCACCCACATTCTGGCACTACTCCTCTTTACAATGTAGTAGATAACTTTACTTGAAATGTGCAGTGACATTATCGGACGTTCAACTAATTCAATTGGAACACAAGATGTCAACTTATAACCTACGAAATAATCCAAATGATGGCGCATGCCATCATTTGGATTGAAAAGGTTGACGTTTGGGAAGCATACAAGTCCACTAACTTTACATCCATTGGAAAATAGGTCAACTTTTTCGTTTGAACAACATCGTTTATTACTATGGCATTTTTAAAATTGAAACAGAGGATGCGCGAGCAGTTGCAAAGTAATTTTGTTTATTGTTGAAATCGCGCGAAACTTTTAGATTACCCATATTTTCAGTGAATCGAGGAACTAGCGCAAATTCAACGACTTTAAAATGATTAGATATCAAAACACATTTCATAAGTAAAAACCAAATGCAAATTTATCAATTTAGTCGGACTTGGTGGAGGTTACACTCATAACTTTTGAGGCATGAGTTAATTAATCCCGTTTAAATAACAATAATTAATGGAAAGCTAACAAACAATAGGAATTGTTGAACCCGCTTTGTGTTGAATTAAGACAAACTGCCTTTCAAACCGATACTACACCTCGTTGTATCTTACAGCTAAATAGCGTTAGGATGTATTTTAAATGGTAGTTTAAACGAGTCTGATGATAATTACAGTACAAAAATAAGTATCAACAGACGAGATAATTTAGCATTAACTTCAATTCAATTGACACTCAATGAGTGGAATTGTAGCAGCCTTGAAAGAAAAGAAACTTACTCCACTAACGCTCGCAACACGTCAAACTGTCTGTCGTCAGCCAATGAGAAGAGCAGCAAGGAAAACTTCTTGGGCGGCAACGGCAAACGCGACTCTGAGATGACCGGCGAAATGACCGCTTCGCACTCGAACACAAAGGCGAATATGTGCAAACAATGTCTGACTATGTCACAGTATTGGAAGAAGTACTCGTGCTGGCGATTGATGTTCTCCAGGACACCTGCGTTGTAGACAAACAAATAGCAAACTGCCCTAATGACCGAGCTGTCGCTCAACAACTTGAACATCAACACATAGAGACACGCGTCGGTGTATGGCAGACCGATGTCGTTGGCGAAGCGACTGCTGCACACGGCGTTCACATTGAAATAGGACAGTTGGGCGAGAATTCGTTTCACGTAGGTCAATTTAAGTTGGTAATGCGTCAACACATCTCTAACCAGCCCGAAACACTCGAACACGTAGTGCACTTGCTGCAGTTCGCTCTTGAAGTTGTACAACTCGCAGCTGGTAAACATCTGATCCAAAAACAGCAAGTACACCTCGAAGAAGAGTCTCGACTCCTCCAGGAGTAGTGTTCCGCGTCGCACATTCCAACCAATCCAGAAGCGCATCAGCGTAATCACCTCCCTCACAAACTTGAAACTACCAGTGAGACTGACTGTGATGTTCTGTTTGACTGATTTGTAGAGTCGCATCTGGTTGGATGGCTCGTGCAGCAACTCAAATATCACCGTGGCACAGTTGTCGTTGCGAGAGAAGAGACGGTACAAAAACAGGATTTTGGTTTGAATTTTGATAGAATTGGTGCTGAAATATAACGCCATGAGGTCGTGCAAGAACGAGCCATCGCCATTCTCCACAATGTCATAAAACAATTGACAATTGTATGAGAGCATATTGCATAGCAGTTTGAGAAAGCTGTTCACCACGAAATAGTCGAATGTGCACAGGAACTGAGATGAGACACCCGAAGGCGTTCTATCGACGTCCCATTGCTCTCCATTGGTTACGCTGGTAGAGTAGGAGGAGGACGAGGACTTTTTCACTATATCCATAAAAATGTCGATATTGAACACATTGGCTATGGTAGTGTCGTTGTCGTAGATGACTTCGTGGTTTTCCATCAAAGAACTCAGATGTATCGCAGTGGTGTCGTTGTAGCACAGACGATTGAACACTTTGGCACACATGCCATACACCTCGCCGGAATTGACATACTGGGCCAAGTTGATGATGAACTCCGACAGAGGATTGAGCTGGTTGTTGCAGTAGTGGTCGGGCGACACTCTCCAAAACTCGTCGATAAATTTGTACTGGCTAAAGTGCAGGTGTTTGTATACAGTGGAAATCAACAGCAGGAACGACAAGATGAACGGACAGTCGTACTCAAAGCACAGTTCGGCGTGAGCTTCGTTGAAGTTCAAACTCCACAACTCCTTCACTGTAGAGTGGTAACGAGAGAGGATACACTTGACGACCATGTGCATCCACTCGCCGGTGTACTTGTTGGAGTAGTAGGTGTGAAAGGCGTCGAGGAAGTGAATTATGGCATCGAGAGCGCCGAGACAAATGCAATTTTCAAGCATTTGCACCAACGCCTCTTTGTCTGTGTCGCTGCATGTTAGTTGGCCTTTGTGGATGAGTTCTGTGTACGATATCAACGAAAATAGTGCCAGTGAGGCCAGTTCTTTCCGGATGATGTTGTAAATGTCGCGTTCCATCACAAACTTCTGCAATGATAAAGTCACTTGGTAGGCTGCGGATTTATCGGCGCCATCTTGAAAATATATTACGTTATTATTTCACTCAGTGATGCATTATCAAACACTAGTAGTGCTAAAGCCCAGTGTTGCTTATTATTTCTAGGTGAAAGTTTCATTTAGGTATTTTATTGGATAGAATGTTGTTGCTTATAATTTCTAAACCAATAGTATAAAGTCTTAACTTGCTACT
Organism: Merluccius productus; assembly: GCA_027122695.1. NCBI lineage: Eukaryota > Metazoa > Chordata > Actinopteri > Gadiformes > Merlucciidae > Merluccius > Merluccius productus. The sequence goes on from JAOPJI010003204.1 coordinate 22,110, forward strand.
TCAGTGCACACTTCATCAATTCAATAACGTACACACTTGTTGACAAACCATTTATTGCTTAACTAGCGCGAAATCACTGGCGTTGCCCAGTTACAATTAAATTAATTTTTCAATTAGTTTGTTTATTTTAAAATGAAAACAGAAACTTATTCAATAGCACTTAAGTATATTCAAAACGTTTCAAAACTTCAGCTATTAAAACCTGAAAAACATAAAATACACAACGAACAATTCATTAAAAACAGTTTAAATATAGAAATTAAGTTAAACACATAATTCAGTTGGAAAATAATGGAATTTTGGGGAAAGAATCATAAAAATAAGGTTAATCTCCATTTTAATCCAAATCCCGATTATAAATGCTCCATAACTCTAAAACTATAAGTGCTGTAAACTTTCTAAGTAGAACATTAAGTACGTTATTAAGAGTTATGTTTGCGCATATAATGCACACTCACTAAAAACGCTTAAATAACGGAAACAAGGTTTGCACATGCGTACTGGTGTGTACACACGGACATTACGATTTTATATATATAAAGATAGTAGATTGTATGTAGTAATAGCTTAACGTAAATTTACTTAACAATAACTCGTCATTAATAAAGCTACTGAGTTAGTTGATTGATTTTAATTGAATTTGAAAGAAGCGGGTTGATCAAAAACATTTACACAATAGGTTAATGTTAAGTTTAATCTGATAAACAATTATCCAATTAGTTAATAATTTGTTTGATACTAAAGAATAGTCAGCATGTCGGAATATAAACCTTGAAGTAGATCATTAGGGTTTGGTTGGGTGGTTTAATCATTGGCTCGATTTTAAATTAACAATGAATATGAGAGAACATTCATATTAGTGCCGTAGAATTATGGCTACAGTTAGGCCAGAAGCAATTGGCCGTTACCATGAACTCATGCTCGCACGCGAAACAAATTAACTTATTTGAATAAAATGCAGCGAAATCAGTGCGATTACTTACAGCGTTTACTAGTATAACTATAAGGCAGACTGGGTTTGTGTCAATTAGGGGGAAACAACCATTTTCTATTATAATCGGATTAGCTAGCGTTCTAATCGGATTATATTTTTGAAAATCAACCAAAATCGAATGCGTTTAAACGCAGTAATAAACAGTTAATTCAATTATAAAACTAGATTTGAAAACTTTGTCTAGGTTTTAACTATATTAGTATTGCTGTAAAGTGTGTGTGTGTATAAGGAACAAAATTAAATTGTCGGACATGCGTACTTGCTGGGATGCACTACTCTTTACCATGTTTAGAGTGTGGTTCTCAAAATTTTGCAATTTACTAATTTTATATACCATGGCTAACTACATAAAATTATTTTTATACTAAAACTAATTACACACTTCAGCAAAAATAGAATGTTAAATTTTTAGTAATTAAAAAACTCGTTTTGAGTTCCTGGCATTCCAATTTTGCGGGGTTATCAATCAAAATTGGTTTTTCAAATACTGATCCAACATCGTGGAGCTGGTCAACCGTTAATGCGCTTGCGCGAACGCGATTTTTAATCCGACTATCACTTAAATATAGGAAAGAGACCAGTTTGACTTCAGAGCCAGTCATATTTGCATATTTTCTACCAAGCACTAAGGAGTCAAAAATAACGAAACCTAAGTAAAACTGGTTGGCCGGTATAGGATTGCACCGAGTTTTTAATCTAACTTAATCCGAGCCCGCTCTCCTACACAAGTGCCAAAAAATTCCCCACCTCAAGCTCTATTTAACCGACAATTTTGTGTGTATATTTTATAATTTTTAACGCACTGAAGCTGCCATACATTTGGATGTCAACATGAAAATGTGTTGCTGCGTGCACATGTTAACTATTGATTTATTTTTCATTTAATTAGAGTAAAGTTCGAATAAATTAAGAAACACTCAATTATAATACACGAAGCAATCCAACGTGGCCATATGTGCACATTAGAACTCAACGAGTAAGTTTGGAAAATTTACGATTTTATAGTGCTTTAGGTGGTATGAAAGTCAGGTGTTGCAGTGAAATACAGTTACCTTTGATAAAATTGAACGACGCTATCGACATCACCAACGACGAATACACACCCGAAGTGAAGTGGTCCATTGGGTTGCGAAGACACATAAAATCATCACTACGACAACTGTTCACGGTGGACATTTTTATGCGTTCCTTCCAACTCTGGTACAACTGCAGACCAAATTCGAACGATTCAAAAGAAAACTTGGCCTAATGGTGCGTTAGAACAAATTACAAACAATGTCAACGTACGATGGGGGCCAACAGATTCAACAGTCGAATCAGCGACTTTTGTTCGGTGTACATCAGCATGAGAACCTTGGACTTCCACAGGTCAGTAGCCTTGGCACACTGGAACAAGGAGGTGATATCATGCGACGTGCAGTTTTCAGTGTGAGCAACTGCTGTGGTATTATCCACTAGAGACATGCCGTTGGCGTAGTGCTGGATGAGTCCAAAAACGGCGAGGTATTTGGCCTCGTAAGTGACCAAATTGTCGTAAAACAACTGCTTCAGCCCCATTTGCTTCATTAGTTTAATGGGCTCGAAATGGAACAGGTCAAAAAACTCTGTAACCATAGGCAACTTGTCCCCCAACGCAAGGTTGGACTGCAAACCTTGGGGTTGTTGTGTGGTGATGGCCTGTTTCAGGCGTTCTATCAAGTCGTTGTCTATATCAAAACTTAAAACCAACTCGCATGTTTGGTAGTAGACGACGACAAATTCGAGATATGAACAAAGCACAATGCTAAGCAACGGATGGAAAGGGTAGGCTTCTTGACAGTCGTTCGAAAACAACGTCAACTCGACGGCTAAATTTGCATCGATATTCAGCAAGTTCATGAAACTGTTGGCGCATCTCTTCAGTTCAAATGTCAACTGCTGATTGGATTCAATCAACTGGGTGCCGTTGCGAGCGGCGGGTTCGCGTTGGTAGAAAATTAAGTTTTTCAGAAACTCGTTAAAGCTATTTGATATGGTTTTCAGTTGGTATTCCAAGTTGATCTTGGATATGTATTGGCAAACTGGCGTTGGATCGCCATCAACCGCGTATTGGTGCAGGAAGGAGTCGATGTCGTTCAGTATGACATGCAGTATCCTTATCTGGGAGCATTTTCCTATTGAAAAATGCTTGAGTAAATTCACTATCGCAGCAAAATACCCTTGACAATTTGACTATTGTAGCCATCCGCCATTGTACTGCAAACGATCCTCTTAGCGAACACATGGCGAAACAATACGATTTTCAGCCGGACTCAATTTGACCCGCGCCCGTCTCCTTTAGTGATTGGTTCTGAGATATGAATTTGGCGATGGATACCCAACGAAAGCTCTTACAATACATCGTTGTCAACAATGTGTGTTACGAGGAGGTGTTGTTGAGTTACTACTCAAGTTTAGTGGGTGGTAGTTTTTGCGATATTATCGATGTTGTTGTTGTTGTTGGTTTAATTTGCATTTAATTTGTGCAATTATAATTTTTGAATATTGGGTGATCAAATAAAATTGCTTGTTAGCTTGGACTTTAATTGGTCATTAGAAATGAATGAGACTGTGAAGGCGGAGCACATTGTACGAGAACTCAACAAAAGCCTCTCAAAGTTTAACATGGAGATAAAGCGATGTCGATCTGAAGTGGATGGTTCGTGGTATTATGGCATTGTAGGATTGGTTTTCGTCGCGCGTTTCATGGTATTCATTATGTGTAGGTCAATGAATACCCCAGTCAACCTGATATGACCAACACTCAGTTGTCGCCTCAAAGTTGTAGGATCTTCTTTTGTGTTGTATTTAATTTTAGAATTGTATTGTTCTTTTTAAATCCTCTATCAACTTGAATAATTTAGCTTAAACTCTTGATACACTCTGATGGATATCTGAGAAAGTCCACACTCAAAGAACATGATGCCCCGGAAATCAGAGATTGTTCGAAAGAAATTGTTAAAGTAACCTACTGGGTGACTAGGGTTAAGCTGTATTTTCTGGTAGTGCTGTCTGGATGAACTGGTTTTGTTCGGCTATTTGAAACCGGTAACTATTTGAAATATTCCAATTTTACTTTTTATGAATGGCTCCAGTTCGAAGATGGCTACACTTTGGGAGATAAGGCGCTGTTGGATTTGAAACCTGTGCTCAATCAAATCTTCGTCAATAATATCTACACTTGCGAGCTCTGCAAAGACGTTGTTGTATTGGTGATTAATCTGTTATGCGCCCTTATTTCAAGCTTGCTTTAGAACGTCAAATGCACACAATGCGATAAAAGAATGCATAAGCATTGTTGTGAGCGGATTAACAAAACGTACGTTATCTCTGTTTGTTGGTTGTTAACGTGGTATAGTGGCAACTCTTTTTGTTCCGGATGTGTTGGGAATGAAATCAAGCTTGAGTGTTAGAGAGCTTGAATTTGATTCTTGTATGTGTATATCTGTATTCGAATGTTTGCGCGAGTGTGTGTAGTTTTCAGTTTCATTTATTTTATGGCTTTTCGCGCTGTAATGTCACTCCTTTGAATTTTAAGTGAATTATAGCACCATTTATTAATTTCACGCTCTAAGTTTTTTCAACGTTTTGTCAGTCTTTTGGTAGACTGTAAAATTCAGAAGTATTCAAATTGATTGCGCACAAAATTGTTCGTGTGTCTGTACACATCAGTACGCATGTGCAAACCATGTTCTCGTTATTTAAGCGTTTTTAGTGTGTGTAAATTGTACGCGTAAAAAGAACTCTTAACAACGTACATCATGATCTACTTAGAAACTTTACAGCCCAATTAGTTTTAGAGATATGAAGCATTTAAAATCGGGATTTGGATTAAAATGGAGATTAACCTTATTTTTCGTATGATTCTTTCTCCAAATTCCATTATTTTCCAACTGAATTATGTGTTTTAACTTAATTTCTATATTTAAACTGTTTTTTATTAATTGTTCGTTGTGTATTATATGTTTTTCAGGTTTAAATAGCTTAAGTTTTGAAACGTTTTGAATATATTTAAGCGCTATTGAATAAATTTCTGCTTTCATTTTTAAAATCAACCGACCAATTGAAAAATTAATTTAATTGTAACTGGGCAACGCCAGTGATTTCGCGCTAGTGTTGAATAGAGCAATCACTTGATAGTTCTTGGCATGGCTAATGTAGTTGTGGCTTCAACTACGTTTGTTCATTAAAGTACAATCCAAGTAAAAGCGCGGGAAATATCGTAATACGCAGAAACCACGCATGATTTAACATAACCTAATGACGTTGGAACATTTAGCTCAAAGTACTTCAAGTTGTGTTATCGAACAGTGGCAATCCAACCTCAATTATGATTACTACTATTAGAGGAAACTGAGTATAACGCCCACCAACTTGGTGCCCACTCCACCCCACATGAGGAACAATGAAGCGCCATATTTATAGGGTTTTTTGCCGTAGACTGTTTGCAGTCCATGTGAAATGTAAGACGCGGCGGCCAGTTCCAGTAACCCTAATAACAGTAGAAACGTCGAATCAATCGTAGTCACATGAAATCAAGCAGATAATTGCTGGAAAAAAGTAAAGTTGGCGCACAACGAAGATCTTTAAAACTAGCAATGGCAACCCAATTAGAAGCATAACAACAGCAACAACTCCAATAGAGTGGACTATTCGATTTCTCCTCGTAGTGGATTTAACTATTCAAGCCGATATTGAATGCGACATGAACCACACAAATATACATATGTTCAAGGGGACATTGACCACCGTAATGATGTCAGTGGAGAACACTAACCCAATTTAGCTAGCTTGCTTGCCAATTACTTGGCCAATATACTTGTTGATAAGCCTAAACCCGTATATTTATCGTCACCAAGGTACTAAAATTACCTATTTTAAGGAATCCTTCGTCCTCCTGCACTAAAATAAAATTCAAGATCGATTAAATCGTGTTATTCAGTTTAATTGTATCAGATTAGAAAATTCGTATTGCCAAATGAAACAATGCACAAAAATTGATTTGCGAGTGTCTTTTCCCAGTTAATTATGAGTTGATACCACAGCAAATTAACCGCGTTTTTACAATAATACATTGAAACAATATAATATCAAAGTGTGAATTTACAATTACCATTTTTTTCATCGTAGAAAAGTTGCTCCTGAGTGGTACAACTCACTAACCGCAGTGTATGTGTGCATCCTCCAATAGTTCCTCGTGTTATCAATGTGATTCCCTTGCGAGTAACCAAAAAGTTTTGGGCAGTCATCGATTGGCAATATAACACTTCACCCACCAGCATAACGAGTATACCAGTGACTTCAATTAAAACGAATATCTATGGTTGGACAAGAAACAAATGTCGACCGTAAATATGAATTTACCTTGGACATCTAGCTATCGAGAGTGGTTACCGTTGGTTATCTATTTTAAAACTATTATCAGGTATTATAAAAAAAGATTACACAGATAGGAGGTGATTAATGGTGATTAATGGTGCGTTGTTTAATCCAATGTGATTTAGTGAGTTGGTTGGATGTTCATGTCATTTTCAAAAACTTGCTCGCCATCCATTGGAAATTCCAAGTTATGTGAATAGTAGTGGTAAGTGCTGCATTATGTGTTGTATTTATCTTGTGGTTTAGGATGGGCGGTCGTTAGAAGATGGGCGTGACAATCTTCTAACCAATTAAAATTAATGTTGGTTGTTAGCACTGTTATTAATTACTACTAAACTATAATTTGTTTAACTTCAAAGGAGCTAAAAATTATTAGGTGCTCTCGAGGTAAGTTGGGGGTTGTTGCAGCCCCAGATTTTTCTTCTTACATTTTAAACGAACGTGATAAAATATTCTTCTTACATTTTAAAAGAACGTGATAAAATACTCTTTGATACGTACATATCATTTTAAGTTAATCTTAAAAAACTAACGAATAATTTGTGCGCGCGTGCGCCATATGCGAAGTTCAATTTAAATGTTAGTGCTCATTTTAAAATCACTATTTGACACCTCCTGATGTTACATTAATAGCTAAGTATAACTGAGAATTATTGGGTGATGATAATATAAATGACTTTTAATTGATCTAATGTTAGAATAAGTATGTGTTAACACGAATCGATGATATTCGGGAGTAACACAACTTGAAAATATTGCTGTGATGCGGGCGCATCTCCTCGATGCGCTTGTTGGAAGATAAAATATTCTGTATTTAATGTTTTTACATTAAACCGATAAAATCAAATAGGTTAATTCGTCATCGCCCGACTAAAATATTATGCAACACTATAAAATCATTTTAACATTCTAATGCTAAAATGCCGGTAAAGAGAATACCATTTGTTATCGAATAGACTATTCTCTCTAATGAATAACAATACTAAGACGTGCAGTTACCACAGACACGACTTATGTGTTCTCTAGCACTGTATGACAGTTATGTTCGCCTTTCGACCGAGTTTTTCGGTCGTCACCGCTCTCCAAAGAATAATCCATCGAGTTTAATCGCAAGTTATATGTATGTGAATGCGCGAGTCGTATTAGTTTCTTAACTTTTGTAAAAATACTGAATATCTTCCCACAAAACTAATTATTTTATTTCAATACGTGAAAAAGACTAATGTCCAAACGGAACCCTTCATGCTCGGAAGTTCTCTCATACATGTTAACCCTCGAAGAGCGGTGCGCCAAAAAATTACGTAGGTGACGAAGCGGGGTCCAGCCGGACCCCAGTGTTATTTCATTATTTTAACTTATTTTTTCTAAATAAAACCTAACATTATAATAAATACTCTTAATTAATCTAGAATATTTCAGTATAATGTCAACAAAGTTATTTGATTTCTACAAAAACGAGCCAAATCCCTCGAAGAATTATCACACATATCAAAGTCAGGGGCACACATAACTATGTAATACCGATAATTTTATGAATATTATAGTCTTTTGTCATCGTAGAACATAAAACATCAAATTAAAACAAGTCTTACAACAAAAACTCGGAGTGCGAGACAACCGCTCCTGGTGCACTGTATCCGGATGACTTCGTTAATCCTTAAGTTTTGTATAGGATTATGCTTTTTATGGTTGGTTGTTACCTGCTAACTAAATACTTTATACTTGAGGGTGGATAAATAATATGAGCGGTTAAAGTGTAGTGTAAACATACGTTGATATAATCAATATTGTTAATGTAGGAAGCAATAAATGAAACCTTAAACCTACAAGCGGTAATCCTCAAATAATGCGCCACAATATCCGGCATACATCGGCATTTACTTAAAAATAAACAAAAAATGACAAATATCGTTACATTTATAAATTCTAAGAACATTAAAGGTTTTTTTATTTTATGTTATAAAATATAGTGTTTTTGAAAGTATCCATCAACATTTTAACGCATATTTTTACTAGACACAAATATAATTTGTAAATATTTCTGCTAATTGATACAATTGTAACTTTTTGAATTTTAATATTAAAATTGCACACGTTTTTACTGGAATTCATAGGTTTTGGAAAAAATTCCCAAACAAATTGTACACAAAAATCATGAAATAAGTAAAATGGGGTCCCGGCGGACCCCGCTCCGTTCCGGGAGGGTTAAGGTAATAACGCGAAATTATTATTTCACTGCGTTTTGAACGAATTTGTACAGGGGAGAACAATGGCAGACTCTAACGAACTGGCATTCATTTGCATCACGAGAAAATCGAGTAACAACTTTTCCAGAGATCCAAATGTACCCCAGTACAGTTAGAAGGTTTAAAGACTTGTAGGTTTAACCATGTGTGGGTGTTTAATGTATGTGGTCTTGATTAAGGAATTCGGGTTTAATAAGTTGGTTTGCCGGCGAACAATTATCATCGCCCATTTTTATGCACAAATGTAAATAAAAGACCTCGCCAAGATGAGCTAAATACGAGAGAGCATCGTTGTTTTTAACTAGCGCCAAAGCTGCTAAAAATAATGGGCACGTTTAGCTGCTACATATTGACGTTGTATTTTTCACGTAATCGTTTCACTTTTGCCTCACTACATGCGAAATGAACAGGCAATTACCATATCCGAGTTACTATTGTGCAATGGCGATAATGATATCGTTGGTGAACGTACTGCAAATGACGATGTTGATAAACTAAGTCAAGGAATTGGTTGTATACACGTGTTCAAATATATTACTTGAAAAATGATCAAAGCACCAATGATTATACCGATAGTGATGAGATTCTTCTTGGTGAATCTGACGACCGCACTAACACAAGTACTTGTGTAGATAAAGTTGTGCATTGTTAACTGGAACTAGCATTAAAATGGGCAACATTACTTGAGTGTACTGTATTTCGAATTCCAGCACCGCAAATAACACTAACTTCTTTGTCTTTGGTCTATAACATGCCGTTTCAAATAAACATAAGCGAAAGTTGAGCCGCGACGACTATAGAAATACCCGTTTACAACATGAGTAAGGGACACCGCAAACCAACTGAGATTCGCTAGACTTAGCAGAGCAGGAGTATTCAGTTAAAGAGTTGTATTGATTGACGTCGTCAGCACCGCAGCATTGGAACTAAATATATGAGGCTAATGAGAAGAATCAATGTTGCGTACTGTTATTTGGAAAAAGTCAACCAACACTTGTGCATGGTTACTTTTGTCGTAGATCTGTATAAGACTACGTCCTTGGGTTGTGAGGAACTCTTCGGCCTATATCACGCACATTAGTGCACAACTTCACCCCGTAGCGAGCTATACTTTTGTTCCAAAGAGCACAATTACCAGAATGCTGCCCAATTCCAATAGTAAGAAAAAACTCACACAAATACGAAACTATTGTAAACCCTGAGATAGACACAACTGTGAATGACACTAAGAGTAATTACAGTTTTCAGTAGGATGACGTTTTCTCTCAGTGCACCAACCAGCCCGGCAAAAGCAATGATACTTACCACCAGCAACACAATGATGGCAATTAAAAATATGTCAAATTTTATCAGCAATCCCAGACCATTGGATTCGACTATACGTGAAAACTTCAGTGTTGCACAAATGCCAATGCCGGTTGAGGTGACAAACTAAACTCCAATGCAACATAAAAGTGAAACATGTGTTTACCCAAATTAGCAAATTCAACCCAAAAAGTATCCATTTACGGAAAACCATGTCGTTCAAATAATGCTTTTGTTAAGACTATTATATTAATGCCTCAATTTCAATGCTATTCATCAACTGATTATATATTTATTAATGCTTTGAGTCGGAATAATTAACACGGACTAAATTATTAATTGTATTCTAGATTCTACAAAAAATAGGTGTGATATTACTTTTTAGTTATATCTTCGTATTTGATATTAGAGCTGGGTGCATACACCATTTGAAACCGAGTTTTATGAAAACAAATGTCACATAAATTATGTCACATAATTGTCATCCATTAAATTTACGTTGTGAACGTGGATTATTTAGTGAACAAGCTTGCATATATCTACTCTAAATAAACTTTAACGTATAATACATCAAGTTAAAGTGAGTTAAAGTCAAAAAATCAGCTCACAAGTGTGGATTGATTGTTTTGAAAAAATGTAGATATTTTTAAGCACATAGGACGTTAAATATTGACTAATTTCCAGGTCTTGACGTTCATTAAAGCAAACAATGACCCCATACCTGACACATACATTATTATACGAAAGACATTACCAATTTTGCGTCGAATCATCATTTGTAATAATGGTATTGAGCAGTCCAGACGATTTATTGCGTTTAATACATGAATATAATGGAATTGAGTTTGGAAGCCTCTTAATAAAACTGATCCATTAAGTTTTACACAATTTCAATGTATAGCTGAGTATGTATAGACGATACAAGTCGAGTAAATACCAAATCTCCTTTTGAACCTCTGATTACAAGTAATAACAACTTTTGAGCAACTACTTGGTAATTCACTTTTCACGTCACATCATATCATACAACAAGCCCCTAAATTGGCCTAATTTAGGGCTGATATGAGCGATCAATTGACAATTTTAAAAGAAGGTTGGCTATTGAAGAGAGGTATTTGTGTTCTACGATATTCACCTAATAAACTCCAGGTGAATTCATCAAGAATTGGAGAAAGAGATACTACATACTGTTGTCAGATGGCATACTTTATGGATTCAAGGATAAACCAGTGAGAGTGCCGAATAAAGTTGTGAAATATTATGAATTCCCGGAACCTTTGAACAAATTTCCCATTTCAAATAGTTAATGCTACCACTTAATCTATATATATATAAAGTCGGACTTTAGATTCCCAGATTATGCCCACAAGTTCCCCTAAACCTAATAGTTTTATTATAAGGTGATGGTTTTACGAAAGATTCGCATTAAATGCTAAACAGATGTCTACAACTGACCACCATCATTGAAAGAATATTTCTTGCTGATTGTGCTAAGGATAGGTACCATATATAGCGATAACAATTGCAGGGTTTTCATTATTGTGCAACTAGGGATGAGTGGGTTGAAGCTATAAAAGAGCTTTCGGTCAATTTAAAAAACAACCAAAAATCATCAAAATCTGCCCACGACACCTCAAACGATCAAGTTTGAAATGTGTTATATGGGCACTTTTACGCGTCGCATTAGGCTTTAAACGACTACGAAATGATTAAAGTTATTGGACGTGGAACATTTGGCAAAGTTGGGCTACATTTTGCTACAATATGTAGTCACATTTTAATTCAATCAAGGTGATCCTCGCGAGAGATAAAAAAACCAAACAAATGGTTGCAGTCAAATTTATCAAGAAAGAAGTTATAGTAGAGAAGGTAATTTGAACAACCAACACAATTACTTTAATTCAACTTAATTATTGCTGCTATTTGACAGGGGGAATTAGAACACACAATGACCGAAAACAAAATTCTGCAAACAGCAAATCATCCATTCTTGATTGTAACCTGTTCATGCTCAATGAAATCTATTGGATCCTTAGTCTCTAATCCGGTCATTCCAAACGTCAGACAGACTGTGTTTCGTTATGGAATTTATCAACGGTGGCGAAGTATGAGTAGGAACCCAAAAATACCCTGAAATGCATAACTTTAGTTGTTCTTCCATTTGTCCAGAGATAAGATATTCTCAGAACCAAGATCGAGGTTCTATTCGGCCGAGATTATTCTTGCCATCAAATATCTACACGAACAAAATGTAGTCTATAGAGATCTCAAAGTGAAATCATTCGCAACAAATCCAATAGAAATGAGGTTTAGTTGGAAAATCTGTTATTAGACGACAAAGGCCACATAAAAGTCGCAGATTTCGGGCTTTGTAAACAGGACATAGGGTTTGCTGACCGGATGAAAACATTCTGTGGAACTCCAGAATATCTCGCTCCAGAAGTGAACACATTCTTGCTACTAAAGATCACTTGAATGTTTATCCAGGTTATCGAAGATAACGACTATGGAAGAGCTGTGGATTGGTGGGGTTTAGGAGTTGTTATGTACGAGATGATTTGTGGTAGACTGCCATTTTACAGCAGAGATCACGAAGTTCTGTTCGAGCTCATATTGACAGTAGCTGTTAAAACCTTCGTTATGACCATAATTGGTTTCATAGAAAGACGTGGCTTTTCCAAAAGTAACGTCTCCAGTAGCACAGGATCTCATAGGTCAATTGCTAATCAAAAAGCCGTCACGAAGGTATTTTTGTACAACTAGTCGTTTGTTCAACAACACACTTTGATGTAGATTGGGAGGAGGAAGTAAAGACGCCATGGAGATTATGCGTCACCGCTTCTTCGAAAACGTTATTTGGGACGATATGCTGAACAAAAAAGTGCCAGCTCCATTTATCCCTACTGTTCAAGGTCACGATGACACACGTTACTTTGACGCCGAGTTCACCAGTGAGCCTGTTCAATTGACTCCGCCGGAAAAATGTGACGCTTCTAACAGCCCGGTTAGTTTAACCTCGTTTAGCCTACGACGTCAACTTGAACATTAACAAAGACGAATAGTTCAACTGAGGGTGTGCTCGCTCTATGCGCCATATATGCTGCAAGCTGAATGATCACAGAGCTCTCATCAAATATACTGTTATTTTAGTAAGACCACGTTGTTTAATGCTAACTCGTAGTTTTTTGAAAATATAACTAAAAACATTCTATCCAATGCAAAAAATACTTAAATAACATTTTCACTCAAAAACTTCCAATCACCAACACTCTGGGCTTTAGCGCTAGCTATACATATGAGGTCCATGAAGCTGGTCGTTAACATGTGTTGAAAGAGGACTGCGTTTATCATCAACTAGCGCAAAATCACTGGCGTTGCCCAGTTACAATTAAATTAATTTTTCAATTAGTCGATTGATTTTAAAAATGAAAGCAGAAAC
>JAOPJI010003987.1:0-27598 GCA_027122695.1 Merluccius productus
AATTTTGATTAGTTATTTTAATCCACATATTGTATATTTCATCATATTTGTATTTATTTTAATGCGCGTCGGATTAAGGGATTATCTACCGTCCTTTTGTAAACATTACCCAACATGGTTTAGCAAAATAAAAGTATGGAGTACGTAATTATCCATTTTACTCAGGGGCTGTCTGGTATTGAGCTACTTAGAAGGTTAAAGTTTTTTTGTGTTTATCAGTACATTTAAAATTTGCGAATTACGCTTACCTACTTTATGGATTAAAAACGTAAATAAATAAAACTTAATTGTGACGTTAGGGTTAAAGTTACTTAAATATCAGTCGTGCTTCTAATTGACCAAGTAAACAAAATTATAACAATCTGGAAATATCAATTCATATATGGAATTAAGGTCCATTAAAATATTCAAAATAACAACATTATTATAGAATAATTTTTCAAGTGAATTTAAACATTTAATCACAAATTTTACATTTTATCGTGAATTTTATTAAAAAGGTTTTAAAATGTGTATACTTAGAAGTTAAGATGAATTTATCGTTATTATCTAGTGTAATAGGACCAACGTTACTTGAATATTATTTTGAATATAAGTGATTAGCTTAAATTAGAGTTGATGCTTCATTTAGTTATTTCGTGGCGATATTGTATCAATAAAAGGAAATCTTATTGAAAACAATTACACTTAATCCAATTATCCACCAATAAAAACAGTTGATACACATTAGGTGAGTTGATGATTTCTGGAAATATTCAGTTACATTTACAACTAATTAGAATGAGAAAGGCTAGGTGCTATCAAATACTGCTACGGCTACTGTCAGTTTGTGCATTTATTACCAAATCTTATAAAGTAGGATGTGTTGAAGAAAACTTTGTACCTATTTTTATGTTGAAATGTATTTGATAGTATTTTAGTATGGGGTAACTGTAGTAATTTCACCATTACGGGCTAACGCAATTTGCTACCATGTTACTCTTTCTGTCACAGATAAACAACAGGAAACGCAAAAGGAAACCGTACAATATTCCCGGTGCAGATGTAAACAATTTAGTTGTCATTAATATCAACGTAATATGAAATTAAATGACCATTTGAGTATTCTCTAGTTTTCAGGTAGTAGTTTAGTAAATTCCGAAATAACTAGTCTAATTTGATTAAATATATTTTCGCTCGTAATTAATTTCAAACTCTAGTCAGTGATCCCATATTTACATGTGTGGATGAAATCATAACACAGTGTAATATGGAAAACGTTGGGGAAGGAAATATATATTTGCGACTGGTCTATAAAAGCAATTTCAACTTTATGTAATTTGTCTTGTATGCTTCAATAAATGTTATTGTATAAGAAACACTCATGAGGAAATACAACACATGATGAATAAGGATGCAACCGTGTTGGACAGCTTTTATAACCAAGAAAATTACGATAAACTTGAACTACTCAATGGCCGCACCTCAGGGTTCTACTTATTCTTTGATATGATACGTAAAGATATACCCAAAGTACTTCTTTTTTCATTATTTTTGATAATAATTGCACAAAATATATATATATATATACTTAATTGGTAGGTAGCAGATAATAATATCATTATTAATGTTGGGGAAAATATCGTATACGTGGGATTTTTAACTAGTGATGCTAATCTATATCTTAATAAATTCCTCAACTTTTTCTCCTATAAAAACCAAAGATATGTGGCATTTTCAAATGAGTTCAAATGTGCGGTACCTGGAGTAATAAAAATATTATTGGCAAATGCATTGATAAAAGTATATCAACTCTTGAAAATAACAAATTATATTGTTTTGGTAGTCTTATATGAAGGGACACGAATATAGTGAGGGTAGTGTCATTCAACATCCATGTATTCCTGATGGAATACAGACAGTTTTCGATCCTCATAAACATGTAACACAATGCTATCCTCAGCAGACAATAGGAACAAAGGTAACCTTTTCGGGCAACTTTGACTTTGAAAAGTGCACTCGTATGCTGAAAAATCAACTATATAACGATGAAGTGAAAGGTGCGGACGAATTCAGCAATCTTTCAGCGGTTCACGAAATAATTCTCTCACACAAACAACACACGATTAATGTAACTACATAGATATTTCTTTAAATATTTTAATCCATTCAGTTTTACAATGATCATCTGAACCACGATTCTGTCTCTCAAAATGAATTTCTCGAAATAATTTTCGAGACCATCAACCTCACCTGCAAACCAGTAATCATATAACAAAGTTTTATTTTTAATGATTTATTACACGATTAGAATGATGACAAAGATACTGATATGTGTTTCTTTTTGCTATATATCCATACATTTTTGTATCATTTGATACCATATGGGCTAAATTCAATAAAATCCTTCAAAGTGTAAACCGAATAGTTACAACACAGCAGGTATTAAATCGTATGTTTTAGGACGTTTGTTGATAACGAAGAATCTGAAAAAAGATTTATTTATGGTGACCCGAGGTTTGGGATTAGAAATCATGACGATATTTTTTTTACTGGTGCAACTTCGCGCGCCATCACAATAGTCACACCAACAGTGTACGCCTCATAAAATTGGCTACACCC
Source organism: Merluccius productus (assembly GCA_027122695.1). Taxonomy (NCBI): domain Eukaryota; kingdom Metazoa; phylum Chordata; class Actinopteri; order Gadiformes; family Merlucciidae; genus Merluccius; species Merluccius productus. The sequence continues at coordinate 2,602 of JAOPJI010003987.1, forward strand.
CGGTAACTAATATGAGTATATAGGAAGCCTCAAAAAGTGTCCCACAAAATCCTCGCTCTACAATTGACAGCTATCATAATAGTTGTGATCATAGCCCTATTATTCATAATAGGGGTAGTCCTTTTTCTAAAGAGGAGAAGAACAAACCTAGAAGAAGTATTTTTCTTGCAAAAATTATAAAATCCTGGAATTCAATGCTTTTACTTGCTCCTATTATTCTTATTATTTGTTGCTTGTTTTCAATCATTCTTCCCATTCAATAGATTTATGTAGCAATGCAGCGCATTATACTACGCATTAGAGTTCGAAATCGATAATGTGTTATCTATAATATCACACTACGTGTTGAAGTCTTAACTCGATTACGCTTTAAAAGCTTTGTCCAAAATATTCTAAAAAATTTATTGGTGATTTTCACATATAACCTGGTAACTTGACTCATAAACTATTTATATAACGTTTGAAGATTTTAGCATTACATTAAAAAGGCGCGATTAGTTGGATTATTTATGTGCCTTTAGCTGCATTGTGTTTAGCGACATAAACTCTTCAATCGTCAAGTAGATTTAAAACTGTCACGATTGTATGTCAGTGTTATAGGGTGAAAACGATAAGAAAATTTAATTGTTGAAAATATTTTTTTAAATCTGGTAGTGATAGAACAACTTTTCGTATATGCTAGAAAACAATAAAATGTTTCAGAATACGATAACATGGTTAGCATTTTACATAAAGAATTTTCAACATATTTTTTTGAGCGAGTTGGAGCAACAAGACTGTGTAATAAAATGAACACTTGATTCGTTTGTCCCTAGAAAATCTATGAAAGAAGAAGTCTCAAAGTTTACAGGTCTTGATGGTTTAAGCTTTCGTTGTAATGGCAACAGTGATTTTATTCAATCCAGTTTTGAAAAATAAAGAAATGAATACGATATTCTTACCCCACTTGCGCGAATAATGTAAAAAATGTGGTACTTTTGTTTTACGAAGAAAACTTGAATTGAAAAATATATTTATAGAAAAACGTAAAAATGGTGAAAGATTCTCCCCATAACAAACGATTCTGTACATTAATGTTTATACTGAGGACGAAAATTGGTCTTTAGGAAGGGTGTGTGTTAATCAAAGGATCGTTAAATATCATAAATTTCCATGAATCGGTGAATAATAAATTGAATGAGTTTGAACTTAATATGTCTTAACACACCGTGACCTGTACTACAAATGGGCCTTTAGTTAAGGTAATTTTTGGGCGACAAACTGCTTCAGAACGTCAACAATCCCTGGAACACAGTATACATTGAGCAGTATTGGAGATTTTTTACCAGCATATCACTGCTTATGTATATTATAAAAGTATAATTATACAAAGAAAACGTGCAAAACAGTGAAATTGGGATCGTGGATTAGCTTCTTAAATCCTGGAGGGATAATTGAACGCATAATTGCATACTATTGTAATATTTAAAAAACTTAAATTACACAAACTAAATAAAAAATTTAGTTGAGTTTAATATTTTATTTATTATTCTATTTTTTCAATATTTAAAATTGTTGTTTATCGATTGGGCTTAAAGGGTTAAATAAGAGAGTAAATAAAACTCAATTAAAAAGTTTTAGGTTTACTTTTCACATATTATATTTAATTCTAGTGGTTTAAATAAACAAATTCAGACAACAACTACAACGAAGCTTTTATGTGAGATACATGCGAAGGTAACTAATAACATTTACTTTATGAAAATTCCTTGATGCGGTTAAATGATAATAAAACATAAAAGTCATTTCCAACTACTTTTACAAGTCATCTTAAGTTAGGTAATTGATTGTAAATTTAAACAATGGAGTTGAAAGAAATTGTTTTGTTCATATAAAGTTGAATAACTTGGTAATTACTTGAAACGAACCCAACATTCTTATCCTGCAGTTTTTAACTACGAGCACATCTCACACTAGAGGGCAGGGATGTTGCTACGAATTTCAACACTATCGCGACTTTTGCAAATCACAAAGAAGCCGATTATACCTACCAAATTATCTAATAACACGAATAAATTTGCGTAAACAAGCCCTTTAATATTAATTAATTTTATGCTGAGTAGTCGAAGAATTAAAATGACAATAACTAGCAATTCTCTAATACTACGGCTATCTTTAGTTTGTGTGTTTATTACCAAAGTGTATAAAATTGAAAGTGTTGATGAAAAAATGGTAATTATTTTTGAGTTTAAATATTATTTTCAATATTATAGCACGGAATAACTGTTGTAATTACACATCTCAAAGCTAAGGCAGTCTGCTACAATGTTATTCATTCTGACACAAAAACACCACACCAAAATTATAAGGAAAATGTAGGGGTTTTGCAATGCACACGTAAGTTGTTAGACTTAAATAGTGTCAGGATAGTTTTAATTTAGATGCCCATTTTTACTACAATTTAGCTTTAAGGTTATTATTTTAGTAAACAATACAATAATTGGTCTATATTTATTAATTTTTTTTCAAACTATAGTTAGAGAACCAATTATCCAATGTGTGGAGAAAACTATTATAAAGTGTGACATGGCTAAAATTGACAGAAAATATATATACTTGCGACTAATCTATAAGGATAGTTTAAACTATATGTACTTTTCAAAATACTTCAATAACTATAAATGTATAAAGACAAACTCCTGAAGAAATACGTCACATGATGAATAAAGATGCATCAGCATTGGACGGCTTCTATAAAAGAGCGAATTACGAAAGTCTAGAACTACTTAATGGTCATACCTCAGGTTTCTACCTATTCTTTAATATGATTCGTGAAGAATTACCTGCCGTAATTTATTTTTCATCATGTGTGATAAAAACAGCACACAACTAATGAATAAATAAATAAATATAAACCTATTATGTAGGTAGACGAGGAAAGTAAGATCATAGTTGCTATAGGGAAAACAACCTTATATGTGGGGTTTTTAACTCATGATGCCAATCTATATCCCTTGAAGTTCATCAACTACTTTTCATATAAAAACCACAAATATGTTGCATTTTCAAACTATTTCTACTGTGCAGTACCTAATGTGTTACAAATCTTATTGAACAAATCATTAATCTTCGTATATGACCTTTTATCATTTACGAATTATCCGTTCGATATAGACTCATATGCGACAAGGAACTTATGTTGAGGGTGGTACCATTCAACATCCATGTATTCCTGTTGGAACCCGGGCCGTTTTCAATCCTCATGAACATTTAACACCTTGTGATTCTCAACACATACATGAAACCAGGGTCACGTTCATTGGAGAATTCAACTTGGAATATTGCACTAATATGATTAAAGAGCACCTAACTAACGAAGATGTTAAAGGTGCGAAAGAATTTAGTAATCTTTCAACGATTAAGGAATTACTTCTTCCGCACAAAAGACACAACATTGTTGTATTTAGGGGACTAGTTATTTAGGTATTTATATTCTTTTAGCTATACAATGAGCATATCATTCAAACTAGTACCACTCAGGATGCTTTTATTGTAATACTCAGAGCTTTAATCAACACAATATGTGGATCAGTAATTATACAAAATAAGCTTTTTAATATTAAATAAATAGGGGCAGTTTGAGACCAGTGACCCCTGTTTCTTATTAGTATTTATGTTTACTTTCACAAAAGAGGTGCTATCTTACGGTGATAATACAATATCATCTGCCTATGCGTAAATCGCATATTTCCAAGACAAAGTATGGTGATTCGTGCGTGTTTTAGGGTATTCGATTTCGACGTTGAAGCTGATCAAATATACATTTACGGTGATTCAAGATTTGGAGTGAGAAAATATGATGATATTGCTGTTACTACTGCTACTACCACCCCAAGTGTTATCACCACAGTTACACCAACAGCGTATGATACCTTATTAAGTTCACATCAAACCTAAACCTAATTTTTTAGCAAACCTTCAAAGGAGTCCCAAGTAATGTATGTTTTACAAGCGACAGCTATAATATTGTGTTCAATTTTGATCCTAGCAGGATTTTTATATTTAATTGTCATGTACTTAAAAGAAGATAGACCCACGAGAGAAGTAATTTATCACCTCTAAATCATAGAACCTTCGGATTATATCTCTTGTGACTTATACTTCTGGTGTTTCATTGCATTCACTTGATTAAATTATAGTTGTCTGCGGATTAATGCATCAAGGTTTTACGTTTTTACTCAATATCAAGAGTTACTCCCATAATAGAACCCAGTGCCTTTTAAATAATTTTAAAACATATATCTAGCAACTAGTATTAATTAATCTAAAAGAGAGCTTCTCGGTGCGGGTGAGGTTGCCAGAACAACACAGCGAGTCGGGAACAATTATTTTTCACGGTTTCATTACATATAGTTCTGGCACTATTATTTTAAAATTAAGCATCTAAACGGAACATAACGGATCACCGAAATAGTTTTACGTATATTTTTGCACCCATGCGAACTTTACTCCTCATTTCAACCTTCGAAATAAATCAAAGGCGCAGAACTCAAAAGTGAGTGCAAAAGTTCTGAGAACCGCAGACAGTGAAATCTCATTCCTCCTCAAACGAGACACTGAATTGAAAATGGGTCAAATAACAAATGTATCTGTTGAAACAAAATTAACCCGCTACAATCCAAAATCAGATGCTTATTACAACAAAACTTTTCGTGTGCGAAATACACTTTTAAGCTAGCAACAAAAACAACCCTGGGTCTAAGACATTATTGCTTTGAGATCTTATATCAGGGGTGCTAGTTGAATATCATTTAGACGACATTAAGTAAGTAAATCAACTACAACACATCACTAATAAAATCTAAAGCCTTCCTTTTGGACGATTTTCGTTTAATTTCATTGGCAACGGTAACATCATCTGCATTAGTGTGAGGCGAAGAAGCAATCCACTGTCCCAAACGTTCCATATCACCAACACTACAACCATGCATTAATTAAAAAATAATATGAATGAGTTACGCATTAAAGTTTCCAATGATATTCAACGTATCATCAGCCAATTCAGTTGCAGTGGTTGAAATATCAATTAATTTTTTTAATAACTGGTTGGGATTTGCTAAAGTATGACTTGAAAGCATGCACATGTCTTCACTAAATTTTCTAAGAGATAATTGGCGTGCCTCGAGGTTCAATTGATTGGAAACAGCGTCATTATTAGCAACATTGGTAGTATTTATCGGCCAAGTGTTTTTAACACCATAATCCGAGTCAATGGGGCCGTGAGAACGATCCGCATCTCTAAGTACATCAACCTTTTCTCCTTCAGTCAAATGATCGATATAATGCCGCGTAGATGTGCAAAATATATCATTATTGCCGTCCATAAGGAACAATGGTTGAGTGAGAACTTGACATGGTGGACTGTAAGAGTGAGAAAGTATAATTTCTTCAGAGAGACTAGATCTGAAACACCACATTCTTCTCCAATCTATGAAATTGGCAACACTGGAAAAGTATGAGGAAGAACGTTTTCTCTTGGACAACTTCAACACATTCTTCATCACATATATAGGTTCAATACACTTGACCGAATGGACATTTTTCACGAGGAACAGTTTCTTAGTTGACTTGTCTCTGTGATCAAAATCTACCACATCAAAGGTGATCTCTCTTTTGGCCACACTTGCGCAGCATGAAACATCATACACTTCAACTAAATGAGTGTTGGTGTTATTACACACATACAACATCAATAACATACCATCAAAGATATTATCGGTCGTCGGTGTTCTATTTACAAGCATACAAATATTGGATGAATTTGGGTCGGCCATTAAGCCCCATACTTTCTTGTTGTTTGTTGTTGTCATGACAGGAAGTGTAGAGTGCGAACTGGTGTCGTAGAAGGAGCAGGTTTGATTTGTGTTTGAAGCAACGCATAGAATAGAACTGGTTGAACCATTGCCAAAAGTCATACACCTAAATAATTTACACGATTAAAATAGGTCGGTAACAATAATTCAAATGAAAACAAGTAATAGATCATAGGTACGTGGGGTGATCGATGGGAAGCACCTTGCTTAGTGTGAACTGACAATTATCGCTCACACTCCAAAGCACTACACACTAAAAAGCAGCGTCAACAACAATGATCGTCGAAACTAAAATTAACCGTGGTTGACATAGCAACTGCCAGAATTTGGGAAGACTGTGAAAAGCAACACTCACTGGGTTCAATTTGCTTATAGCCCAATGAAGAGATACATCCCCAGGTGTTACTCGATGGTTTGAGCGTCCAAATTTTTACCGATTTATCTTTACTTACAGTGGCCACCATAGTGGGAATTCGATTCTCTTTTGACATTAAGGAGTTGTTTGATGACAATGAGTTGACAGCGGAAAAATGGGGGCTGTTTTGTGTTTGAGATAGCTTGAATTTCTGCTTGAGAGAATCGAATTGCCACCATTTTATTTTAATAAAATCGACAGTTGATTCAACATCAAGCTCGTTATGACGGTGGTTACCAGTAGGCTTATTGGTCGATTGAAGAACAGGCTGTTCAATGGTAACCATATGATGACCGTTGCCTACAAACAACACATGAGTGACATCGACATCAACTGCCAAATTGATGGTGATGATATTCCTCTTAATCACTGATATAGATTGAGTGATTTTCTTGGATGTAGGTGAATAGAAATCAAGCATGCCCCAACGACCGCTCATCACAAGACAATCATTGGCTGGACAGTAGGTCAGCCCAACTTTACTATTGAGACTATTTCTGTAGAGAATGTTGCGATAACACAAATTCATTGTGCGACTGTTGACAAGGATAATTTCATCACGCTGGTCGATCAGCAATAATTCTTTTGGTGCACCGACAATATATTTCAGCGGATGGGAACTGATTCGAGGAACAAACCGACGACCTTTCGTTGAGATTTCCCACTGCACCAATACGCTCTCGTGGCCAATCGAGTAGAGGTAGTTATTGGACAAACTATCAAAGTGCAAACCTTGCACCGACTGACAATGCCAATGAAAGCGATTCTTAACACTGGCGCTCTCTACCTCAAACACATGTATACTTCCATTCTTTGTGCCGACAGCGAGGTAGACACCGTCGTCACTCAACGTAACGCATGAAATCGCTTTGTATTTTGGCTGGATAAAGAATTTTTTGTGAGAGTGGTTCATCATTGCAAAGTTGTAGATGTTAACGGCGATACAACTGCTAGGTTTGGTTCTAACGACGAGGTCGCCCTTTAAATAAACGTTATTATTTACTCAAATATTATTATTTAATCATCAGCAGATTTCATGCAACAAAATTCATTCAATCAAACTAGCTGGATCATACCGTTGACTTGCAAAATGTAACACATCTCAAAGGTATGTCCATCAACTCAGTTATTGGATCAAATGTGCACTCAGCACCCTCTAAGCTTAACAAAGCGACACACTTCTTCCTGTCCTCCACTGGATTATCGATGGGTGAATTTTGATAGACGCACACGAACTTTTTAAAGTGATCTGTAGCAATAATCTTCAGTATCGCCACATCAATTTTCAGCGTCTAGTACATTCTGTGAATGTACTTAATGTCAATGTGGAATTACTTGCACGATTCTTTCACTCTTTAAATTCCACTGAATAAGTCGCGGGGATTTCGAACCAGCAGCCAGTAGCAACTATAGCAAAATTAATAACTACTAGTTCATACTAAAAATTGCTTGATTATCATCAAACTGACAGAACGCAGTGACTTTTGTGCCGATTTCATGAAACCAGAATTCAGCGTCCTTTCCTTCACCTTCCATCTTCCCTTGTTTTGCTTTTTGAACAAGAATTCCATCACTCGCCGAGTATAAAAAGCAGCTTTTATGTAATAAACTAATAATATCTTACAATATTTAACTACCTATTATGTTCATTGCTTTCAGGACAACTAGTATGGTTGGCATCCTGATTGCTGTGCACGTCGTGCCACTTGATGTGAATCGGCTCTACATTGTTCAAATGCACATATTTACAAGGGTAAACATGGTGGTCTTTCTTCATTACACTTGACATGACAATTGGAGCACAAAGCCTCACAAATATTGCCCGTGATATCGACTGATTTCGCGCGTTTCCGTAACTCAGAGCGTGTTCGTTTCTTTTTTAATGTAATGTCCAACGCGTATTAGTGATAAAAAAATTCTATTGTCTGCTCTAACAACTCTTTTTAAGCGTAATAATTCTAACTTATACGAAGTAGATGAATGTTTACACTTGAAACTCACCATTGCGCAAGCACGTTAAAAATATTCAAACATGAACTTGCGGGATGGTTTCTCTGTGCTCAAGCTCTGGTATGAATATTTTAATACTGCTAACTAACAATAACTGAAACGGTAGTTTCTTTTGCACTCCATTTTTACTCGGTTCCTATTATTTGATTATGAAAAAAAGAAGAATCGATCGATTACATTTCTACCAAAACGAGGGCCAGACTTGGAAGGATCTCTATGCTGAGGCTAATGAGTCCACACAAGAGATGGTAAAAGCTAACGATGTTATGAAACGAAGAAACAACCTTAATGACAATAACATGAATCAATAGTGTCTATCAACGAGGTAGTTCATTTCCTAGATATACGCCAATAACTTTTCTAAGTGCGCCCTTATGTGACGAATGACTTCGTGAGACTGTGCTTTTTGTAGTGAGATTAGCCACGTTGTTTCTATGTCTAATGCATTGGACGTCAAGTTTTCGTTCGATGTATTGAGGTCGTAATGAAGTATGCCCTCACGCTGCATGTGCACCAACTGATTATAAAAACAATGCATTAGTTTTTTCAGTAACGATATTATAAGTGGCGTATTATCTGACTTTACCATGGATTCAATAAATGACAATATCCAATTGTTGTTTATGTTGTAGTAGTTCTAAAGAAATTGGTTTTACTGTGTTGTTCACCGCATCTATTGAATTCACGTTGTATATAACAACTATGATGTCGACCATGGTGGTGGTAGCGCGCATTATTCTCAGCTGGTGGCACCTTACAAAGTATTCGCACAGTAGTTCCATGGGTAATTGGGAGAGTAGACAAGCCTTAGCATTTATATTCCATTGGTTCGGACAGTCTGTAATATTAAACGTTATCCTTGGTTGTGTGCTATGCTAATTAATACTTGTGATAGCTGTGACCAACATAGTCCAGTTGTCCATGTCAGAAGTGTCATTTTCGTGCGACCTAGGTGGGCCGGCATGACACAGCAGAGTTAAAAAGTCGCAAATATCCGCAACCACACTTTCGCTGTAATTAAGTTCCAGTGCAGTCCAGTCAATGTAGTAGGAGGTTTCGTGTGCCGGGACTATTCTATAGGTGAGAGACGCGAATATGATTATCACTAGGCGCGCCTGCAGCTCGAAGGGATGCGGTGACAATATAAGATGTAACCATTCTATACTGTCTGTCCGATTTGGTTCGTTTGCGTGCTTGCCTATGAATAGACCACGCAACAGTGTCCGTATGTAGCTAAGTAGTGTGTGAATGAATAGTTGATTAGTTGATTACATTTCATATAAGATGATGTTATTCGTTCGATCGGTATGGTGAATGGATGTTATATATTGAAATCTGCATTCAAATCGCGTCGAATCTTAATTTGTAAGCTTATAGTTAGCAAAAGCAATAATATCCTACCTATAATAAATTGCAACGCTTTCCTTTTCTCGTCATAACGCCAATGGCCTAACATATGGTGAATGAGTTGACCATAGCAACAGTAGGCTAATTCACAGCCGTAATTTATGCAAATTCGAGTGTGTATATTGGCTAACTATAATTGAGCTAGATTATTGATAATAGATAGTCATTGGTGATATACTTTGTTGAAATAACAGCCTAGTATTTTGAGAGCTTGTTCATTTGTTTGAACGCTGGTTAAGAGCTTCAGGTAGGTTCCAAGTTGTTCGTAGAATAGCAACACAATTAATCCATCATGTTCACTCTCCATCTCACATGCAAGTATGCTACTTAAACGATCCTCCAAGTTGTGATGTGACACAGAGAACTTAAGCACCAAACTATGCAAATGTTTGCTACAATGGCACATGGCAATGAGTGTGTCCAATGGTGAGTATTGGAAGATTCTGTTGAGACAATTTTGAGGCAAGCTCAATAACTCAATGTGGTCATCATTAGTCAGTTGATTACTCATTTGATTTGGAATCGCGGTTTTAATGCTGGTCGACATTTCCTCCTCAATCACCTTTTTTAATTTTTTCTACCTTAATGAGTAAAGTGCACTTTACCAACCATAAAAGCGTGCTAACAATTAACTTAATCGCTAACCTCATGTAACTTATTAATCAATTGAAGATTTGATTGTCAGCCAATTTTACACAATGTTGGCATGTGAGAGCAATTAGCTAATTTTCTACAATATTGAGTCAGTGTATTTCATTTAACGTTCAATACACTTAAAAATTAATTAACTCCATTTGTTTGTTAATGTGGAGTAGCATGATGAGCTTCCATTCAATAATTTATTTTAGCTACATAGTCGATATGAGGCACGAAAAGCATGTAAACAATTATATAATCGTTCCTGTGGATAGCATCCTATTTCACTTAATGATACACAGCATACAAGCAATTGCTTAATTTGTTCAACTAAGCATTGTTCAATTAACTTTAATTATAAATTGCACGCAGACAATTTACTCGTTTGTTGCTATCAAATTACGTTTAATTGGGCAACACGAGTCTTTAATTGTTTGATCAATATAAGCAATTATAACTGTATTAAAATTTCATTAATGTGTATGTAGTAACTAAGATATTTATCAGATGAAACGTGTATGTAAACAGTAAATATTTGTTAAACATTAAAAGTAATGTGTGCGTGCTTCCTAGAAACGGTTTGTCCAGATGATTATATGTGCAACTTAATTAACATTACATTTCAAAAACTTTCACTTGATTGAAATTTTTATGAAAACAGTTAAAAATTAACTAATTTCTATTTTCAAAATGAAACTACGATACATGGCATAAGTTTTACTTTTCTAATAAAACAATCCTTTAGTTTATTTTTGATAAATACAAAATACCATTATAAAATTTCAATTAGCAATACCTTTAATCTAAACGAACGACACCCCGATGGCCTCATAATGATGAGGTTTCGTCTATGTAAATATCATAATCTACGTGAACGAACACCGAATGGGCTAATAAATCTAAAGAGATTTCGAGTGTTGTTAATACAGTAAATCTGATTTCTGTGTCGAAATACCCTTTAAGCACGATGGAAGACGCAAATGCTAAAAAATGGACAATTAAAATCATCATTCCAGATTTTGACAATTGTGCGATAGAGTTGCAGTTTAACCCACTGATGACCATCGGTAGTGTTATAGTTGAAATGACGACACACCTAAGTAACCTAGCTACCTGGTGCAATACTTTTGACATTAATAACGTTAATAGAGCAACAATTCGCAGTATCTAAGTACGATTTATGGAATCCGATAAAAAGTGAGTGGTTGACCAACAAACGTCAAACATTAATCGGTTATGACTTGAAGAATGAGATGGTGTTGAATTTGATCAAGAGTTTGATAAATCTCAACATAATTCTGCCAAGCATGGAAATGGTGGTTATGGACGTGTGTATTTCCACCAGGGTATTATTCGCTGTTATATATTGGTCTCAGTCATCAAACAACTAATGCTTTTTTAATCAATTTATTTAGGCATTCAACAGTATAAAACAGATTTGTGGAAAATTGAAACTCAGATGTTTTGAAGAGTTTTCTCTTCGAAAATTTCAGAAAGCTTCATCCAAAGTTATTTTTGAAAAAAACTACCCAATCAATGAAACAGCAGAGATGTTGGACGATCCGAACTATGCCAAATATATCACATCGCGAATCAACTATAAAATGGATCCAGAGTTGGATAAGGAGTTTCCTGATGGACTCAGTGAACACTACAAGTGGACTCATTTTTACAATAGGTATCAATTTCAAGATGAACCAGCACACATTAATATTTACTTTTAACGACATTGTGCTGTTTAGTTGGATTGATACGCACACCACTCTCAAGCAACAAGTACTACCCACACCATCACTAATATTAGACTAACTACCCAAAAAGGGAATCGAAGAAAACGACACTGTATTGTTGCGTTTCAAATACTATAAGTTTCTCGATTACGACAAAAAAGTGTTTATATCCCTAGGAAATCGTTTACAATGAGTCACTTTAGACGGAACACAATCGAATAACGCAAATATTTAGTCATGCATTCTGGTCGATTCGCACACAAGAAGTCAATGTTGCTGACGAGAGTCTCACACACTTCGCGGCCATGGCTTGGCACATTTATATTCTCAAAAATAAAGAGATCCACATCACTAACGATGAAACCACCGATGAATTGGAAGACGGTGACATTGACGCCGCCATTGAAAGGTTGGAAAATAAGCTCGAAAGAGATTACAGTCGAAAGGGGCAGTCGTCCGGTGTGACCACAAACATGGTCGAAGAGTTTGAAATTACAAAGTAGTTTTGAAACCTGCTCATTGCACTTTACTATGTGTATTGCATACATATTAACGACCAAGTGTTTAGATGCAGCAGCAGCAAAGTGAAATTGAAGGTAAATCGGTGCTCTCTCATAGGTAATAATGAATACACTCTTGAAATATGTACCGTCCACATCTAACTCTCCATACCACAGGAACTCGTCTCCATGTGACATATTTAAAAGATGCTAACGCTGAAGTGTTTGATATGGAAATGAAAGGTATTTTTAATTATAAATGACATATTCATCTATTGCGCAAAATCAACTAAACACAAAATTTGTGTACCTAGGTGCTAAAATTAAATGGTTACTAAAACCCTACAAAGACACGTATCGCATAATTATCAATCAATTCCCTGCAAACATGAGTGAAAAATGTTCATTCAAATCTATCACCCTACAAACCAGTGTGCCACAAGTGTTTGTTGATTGGTTGCCCGCTCTCCGATATGCATGCAAAAATATCAGTGTGAGCCATCCAGGTTACGAATTGTCAGCTGGGTGCACTAAAGCTTTTGTCAAATTGAAGCATTCCTGTGATGAGACACCAGTCAAGGCTCAAAACCCTAACATTGCGGTACTCTTTTCTATTCTCCCGCATAAAGTGGACCTTAACTTTGTCGCACCACTAGAACTATGTTTCTATTGAAGACTTTTTCCCCAGAAATTACTTCAAAAAAAGGTCCAAAGATGAAGTACTTAGCAATTTTCAAAAGCACATTAACAAAATGACCACCCCACATAGGTGAGTGATCAAATATTTGTTGAACAGGAAAACTGTTTCAAATTGAGCCTCGAAGATACAATGATGAGTTTCATCCGCAAATGGATGGGCATCAAACATTATGATATGATCACGCTAACTGCTACATTCCCCAAAGAGGAGTTTGCGAAAAAAGAAGTAATTTATATATCGATAAATAATAGTGGTGGTGGCTAGGTAGAATATCTCTAAGTAGTGGATCTCAATTGCGCTTGAGACATGTTGTAATAAGAGTGGTCATTTAACGAATTCAATATCCACAGTCCAGCAAAATAGTAGAGTGCTATTGTCACCTTTGAGTTCGACACGAGCACGATGTTTGTGCTTAACGGAAATTTCAACGCTTAATACAACATATATTTGCATACATTCGGGATAATTCTTGGGATGTAGTAATTGAGCGGCACTCTGTAACTTGTGTTGGGCATAAGGGGACACTTTAAAGGGCATTTACGGCAACACGCATTTGCACTCAGACGAGATCCCACAAACTTCATCCCTGGGTTCAACTTGAGAGTCACGTCGACTTTATCTGACCTTATTGTTGACCTAAATTTAATGAGTCCCGTTAGAGAGTTTCCTTTTTTGAGTATGCATCGGCCACTCTGACATGCTTTCACACTAACGTATACTGGCTTTAAGGGATAGGTCCCTAATGAGTAGTCAATGCACAAAATTTACATGCTCAATTGAACACATACTATTATCGCACAGCTCATAAAATCTCTTCAATTCGCAACCATTCAATTGCAAATTTAAAACAACTAAAAGTCCCACCACCAATCGTGACCACATAACAATTAGTTGTTGGTTACTAGCGCAATAATCCTATTTGAATGTTATCTGCAACCGTTCTAATAATAACGCTATTCAGGGAATATTTCCTTTTTAGTTTCGCAATTTCTTCAACACTAATCATTTTCATAGGAAATCATTGGTATCTCTGGGTCCTCGTTCTGCAGGCTGAATACCAAAACTGGTGAGGTTGTCAAAGAATGGCCTCTCTCTAGACTGAAACAATGGAGTGTAAACTGGAGCAACAAACAAGAGGTTTTGAAGTTCAACGACGAAACGATCTATGTGTCGTTGCCTCATTGTGACGTTAGCGTTCTCCACGAGTACCTCGGTGGGTACATCTTTATGCACCTTAGAAAAGACTCATCTGACACCATCGACACGGCCATGTGGAATAAACTTACGGCCTCCCAATAACTTATCACTTCATTGGATTAACTATTAAGTCAACATTATCTCTGTTGCAAGACTAACAACATTGCATGTTTATTTTGGTGCGTACTTTATTACACGTCAACACAGCACAAGGAGTTTTTGCAATTTATCATTTAGCGCGACTATTAAGCCATTCACTACCACAGTTTTATTTCTTTTGTTGTTTCTGAACCAGCGTTGACTGATAACAATATTTGTAGGGCGTTATTAAGAGTTCTCATAAGCGTAACTCTAACCCGAAACGTACATCGTAATAATTTTAATAGCTATCAAAATTAGTGTTACAACATCTGGATGATTCTAATATAAAGGCTATTAATATTATTAAGGGCCATTAAATATTACTGTAATCATCCAGAATACTCTAGAAGGCCATTACAACTATATTAATGACGACTATAGTTAAGTAGATGTTTAGTTGTTTTATTATTGTCATATTCGTTATGTACGCCAGCTGCAGCAATCTAAACAATTAGTTTTAATATCGGTTTATAATTCCCTGTGTGCGTAACAACTTTCTGAGCTCATTCCTCGACATTTGTTGATAGTCAATATACCACCCAACACTGAGCAGTTTAGTAGTGCAAATATCCGGCTTAATTTTTCAAAATAACTTGGTCTATTATAACGTTATTATAATATAAAGACTAAATGAATTTATATCCGACTCTAGAGCTCGGCATTATTTTTAAATATTACGACTACTCTCGACGGTGTGGGCGTAATGCACCTTGTTGTATCAAATTTTTTCTCATGAAATCATGATAGTAACTTTAGCGCCAATGAACGGCTTATTCTATAAAATTGGCCGTATTAAAATTGCTCCACTATACCTGAAAGCGTGCGGCTTTGACTCTCCAAAATTAAAAAATTCCCGATACGCTTGCGCCAATGTCATGTTAATGTTGGAAGCACTTCCTTACAAAAATCACCAAAAAGTCTGCTTGTAAAGTTGGCATATTAATTATTCCGACTTAATATTGCGCCCTCATAAACTTTCAGTATTCAGAGATGTCCAGTAGTAGACGTTTATTTCAAGCCTGTACATATAAACTTGCTAATTTAACAATTAAATTATAAGACATAAACAACGTTTTCGTGTTTCAACTTGGTGTACTTATATAACACTGGACTTTATTGAACAACGAAGTTAGTAAACAAATTTCCGAGTCGCGCAAACATAACGCAAAGTCGATCCACCATCTACAGGAATTCATCAAGAGTGAAAAAGACCACACAGGCAAACAAAATGAAACAACACCCAAATAAGTCATATACAATATCAACAAAGAAAACAATTGAAACATACAACTAACGACCACCACACGATCCTAACACTAGCAGATGAAGATGGGCACACCATGCACCACCAGTCATGTACAAACATAAATAGGTAAAAACATAGTAGGTTGGGTGGGTTTAGCGAGCGCACACTAGTCGGATTCCTCGTCACGCATCACACTGTCGTCTTCGAAAGTGGTTTCAACGAGGCCGTTGGTGTAGTCAAGGGTGTTGTCATTCGGGGAATCCATTGCACTTTTGTCGATATTGGTGTTGATAACTAGAGGACTAGTTGCTTTGTGATCAGCGTCGCAAGCCTAAATTGAAATTCAACCAAATATTCAAAGTGCATTGATTAGAAATCAACATAAAAACTTCATTACAAAGGAAGGTATTACTGAATTATTCAACTCTGTGGAAGAATCCACACTGTCGACGAGCGACTTCTCATCACTCGTGGCTGGTGAAGTGGACGCTATAACAAGGTTTCTGGGGGAGTTGAAGTTGTTGGTATGGATTTTGATGATGTTTTGGCGTTTGGTTTGGGTTTTAGGCAATTGTGGTGTTAACAACTGAGGGCTGGCCAACAGTGCATCAATGAAATCCTCCTCTTGGTCACTCTTGTTCAAAGTGGTTTCATCGCCTTCAGAAGTTGTGTCACTCCCACTGCTGTTTTTACTTTTCCGCACGCTTCCAACCAACAAATCAAACAGAGTTTCGTCATCCACACTTATGTTGCTATTGGCCAAATCGTCGCCGTGCGTATCTTTGTCGGGGGAGTTTTTAATTTTTTTTGACACGTGCGCAACGTCAGTGTCGCCATATAGAAAAAAATTGAGCGCGTCATCAATGGCAGTGTCCGAGGAGTTGGAAGCTGCAGAGTCTGTGAGGTTGGGGCGGCAGTCGACGTCGTCCGAGTCGAACCAACGCTCCTCAGCATTTTCAAACTCGCACGACTTGCGTTTCCGCACCGAGTTGTAGAGTTCACTCAGGTTGTTGTTTGGCGCACTTGAGTTGGTTGTTGTGCAGAGCGACAGCGAGACACCGCCACCCTCGCACTTATTCAGATTGGCGTCGTGTCGTGCCACAAGACGCTTAAAGATGTCAATGTAGTCGATGGAATTGAACAGAGTTCTGTGTTGATCAACCAACGGCATGTAAAACACTTCGATATCTTCGACCAGCAGAAAGTTGAACAACTCAACAATGGTGTTGTTGAGCAGACTGTTGCAGTTGTAACAACAGTCGGTGGCAAATAGGTCGGCAATCTTGGACAGCGTAGCGCACTTGTTGAGTTCCTGGTTGATGAAGTTGTCCTTCAAGTCCACCAACTTTCGCACAAATCTAACCACACCACACACAACAAACTTGTGACTACACTTCAGCAACGGAGTCACATAGCTAACTACACGCTCCCTCACTATGATCGCAGCGAGAAAATCGTGGTGGTAGACGATCCATCGAGTCAACAGTGCAAGCAATCTATCCAGCAGCATAGCATTAACGCCGGTATCAACTTGGCTCGGATAGTCGGCTACACTGTCATCGCCGTTGATGGAAACCATTCGAGTGAACGGCTTGAAAAATTTTGTGAAGGAGTAGGTGAAAAACTGAGCGCAGAACAATTCCATCTTCTCAAAGTAGCTAATATCGGTGTTGTTCATTATGTCGTTGTCCATCAATTGGTTGATTATATTGATACAGTGCAACGATACTGGGTCGTCGGAGTATTCAACAACGGTGTCAATGAGACCATCCATGAGGCACACATTTTCACACATGTTGGTGGTGGTTTCAGCACCAAGCGCTTTTTCGATTTGAGAGCTGTTGAATGCTCGTATTGTGGTGGCTTTGTTGTCCACCAGCAAAGCAATGATATCCACCACTTTGGCGCGGATTTTAACATTGGGTTGGTGCAGCAGACGAGTCAGCACTTGCAGCAAATTGTAAGACTCCAGCCAGTGGAAAAAGAATTCCTTGTCCGATGGATTCAGCGAGTTGGACAGTAGGCAGAACTCGTGCAGGAAGAGCACACTATCGATGTAGTCATCAAGTGTGGGTTTAATGGTTCCATTATTGGTAGTAGTATTGTCGTCACTGTGCTCAGCTTCAATGGTTCTATTTTCCTCTTCAACGTCGTCTTTAGTAGCGATGTGTTGTTTGGTGTCATTGGCGGAGGAATCGCCATCACTAGTGAGAAATACGAAGAGATTATTCAACAGTACAGTATTGTCGTAGATAAGGTTGCAGAGATCAGCCTTGTGGTGATTCAGGTAGGTGGTCATGGGACCGAGTTTGTCGTCGAAAATCGAGGGTGTTGGCATGATGTGGTCGATGATGTACTGGATGTAGTAGATGAGCGTGGCCTTTTCGCATATCTGCTCCAACGTGGATTGTCGGTTGTCGTCAGCAACTTCAGTCTCCTTAGTATTGCTGGGAGTTGTTGCTGTGTCGTCAACATCGATTGACACCTCTCTCGAGAGCACAGAATTGGTCTTCGAGGGCGACATTGGAAACTCGTTGGTCACAGAGTCGTCCAAAAGAAAAAATTTTCGAAACTTTGCTTTGTTCTTCAAGTAGTCGCGATGGTGAGTTCGTGTGTCCATCGTAGAGTCATACTCCAATATACCAACCACATCCAACAGCGTAGGAATGGACTCTTCGAACATCAGTCGAAATATATCAAAGTTGTCGGCCGATATGAAACCTTTGAAGATATCGTGCAGTTTAAAAAGAACATCAAGTGCGTTGTGCTCTTCACTTTCGTAATAGATGAAGAGGTCGACGAATTGTTTTAGCACGTCGTTGGTTGACATGTAACGGTAGAGTTGGTTGGCATTTTCTATGGTTGCTGGGGTGTCTAATTTTTCCATCAACATGTTGGCGGTTTCAGGTCCTAAGATGTTGCTCACGTTCAAGCTTGAGAAGGAAAGCAGTTGGATCCACTCGTCAAGGTTGTCCACGCAAATTTCAGGCAATGTAAGAGTTGCCGGCTCGTCATGCCAAATAGAAGAGGTTTCGTTTAACGTTGCAGCAGCAGCATCTTCGTCGTCGTCGTCGTCTTTTTCCCCATTCAACACTATTCCGCTCGTTTGCTCATCACTGTTCAACAAAAGATTCCAATCACTCTCAGTGACACCTTCGTCGTCTAGTTGTTTCAGTTGAGCAGTAGTTGCATTTGTAGATGTTTTCAACACATCGGCATCTTTCAATGAGGCCAAAGGTGAAGCTGTTGAATCGCACGAGTTGAAATCAGCTATAACCTGCCGTATACTGGCGACTATCGTCATGAACTTGTCGCAATCTTCCGCACACTCAAAACTAAGTGCCTTCTCGTTCTCGCCTTCTTTCCATGTGAGGATACTTCCTTCTTGCACTCGGTAGTCCACTGTGTTGGTAATGTAGGTGGATATCAGGCGTTCGTGGGTGTCTTGTTGCGAACGTACTGTCAGTTTGTAGATGGGTAGAAGCTCGGCTTTCTCGTCGGTGTTTTTGTCAGAAGTAACTTCTTCCGATTTGACACTTTTGTAGTAGTCCTCGTAGATCTCATAGGACTTTTCGTCGTTCTCTATCTTCGTAACACCCAAGAAGCCAATGCCCTTCTCTCGCCACTGGTCTGCAAAGTAGATGAATACCTTCACGCGGAGTCTATCTAGACTTTGTTTACAACTGTCGTTCAAATCTTTTTCAATTATTTCCATAGCACAAACAACTACTCATCAACCGGCAATCAGCTAAAGATCGGATGAAACGCGGCTGCGGCGGGCGGTAGAAAATAATCTTGGGATTACTTTCAGTTTCAGTTAGTTAAATTTGCCTTCTTAGTGAGTTAAAGAGGGTAACGAGTTGCGGGCGGCTGTGAGTTCAATTAGAAAGTAGCGACGTGAGTATTTGTCACTAGATCCGTTTAAGTTTCGCAATAACGCTTGCGCGCGAACTCGGCTGTTTTCGCGAAGTGAGCGGGTTTTATGACTTAAACCGCGGTTGCGCACTTGCACTAATATTGTGTTGCGCCTGAATTTTGTGATGTCTCATTTTTGAACATCGTGAAATGCGTGTTTTACGATGGGATATTTTAATGCGCCCAATAACTCAATTTGAGGGGTGTACCGGCGTTTGAATTGATTGTATCTGTAGTTAAACGCGCGCCTAACTGAGAATAATATTTGAATGTGGTGGTGGGCTTTTGTTTTTTGGTCTACGATGTTAAACAGGAGACTGCTGCTCACTACCCATTTTCGTATGTATACGTTGTGAAGCATCTCGAGTTCAAATTATTCAATTCATTTTTAAGCTAATTTATTAGTGCACATTTTTAATAGCTTAGTTTAAGGTGTTTACCGTAGCAAAACTCCCAGTATTGAATTAAAACTAGGAATGTGGTGACTTCCTTAAAATTTTGTTGGTAGATTCGCGCTGTTAACACACACAACACTATTTAGAAGTCGTCATATTTTCCCTTATTTGATTATCGTTTAAATGTGTAAATAACTGTTGTATCCTTTTATGAACGACCATGTTGGACCACCACAGAGGAAACATTACCGTACCATAATACAGTTTTAAATTTCTTCATCTCGCGCCCACTACAAGTTAAATTTGTGATAGTTCACTAAGTTTTCCGATATTCTCAGCCCGTCTGCTGATAAAAAAATAATATCAAATTAAATAAAAAGCAAACCAACACATTAACGTACACACTTTTAAATGTGTGTTAGATACGGCCGTTTTTCTCAGAGAGTTCTCAAGATAACCTACGGATACACGCGTTTTTCATTCGGTTCGCATGAAACAGTCAAACTAATATATCTTCAACAAATTGACGTGATTTTCAAAAACTCTGAATACTATTGAGTGTTCTTATTGGAATTTTTATCATCAAAGTCGACATCGTACAAATAAAATCCATAATATTTTTCATATGACTTATCATTTAACTCTTTTTCTAATGTAAACTTTAAATTAAGCATATAACGATTATCTAAATGGGCATATGACCAGACATGAATTCAGATACAACTAAATTGTCACATTATCAACAATAACAAAAATATGTATTTATTACATTTTAATAATTTTGAAGCGTTGTCTGAGGAATAAACCATTTTATTTAGTTACATAATATTCATTTTATACCGATCCAGTAACACCATAGACGAAAAGAGGTCAAATGAATTGATTTCTATAGTTAATAATTTATAAGAAAAATATGAAAGAAGTACCGTCTTGTGTTATTTTATAAAAGAAGGTGACAATAACAATGGACTTAGTGGGCAGATGGCCTAACTAATTTGTTTACTGTATAGTGCGGCCAACCTGTGAGAATCAGTGACATTTAGAAATGCTCAATGTAACTAAATTAGTTGTTACAATCGTTTAAACATTAAAGTCAACATTAACCGATCACAGTTATGTGTTGTTGGCTATAAAGTCGCAGTGACTCTCTAAAACTTGTTGATGTTATGTTTGTGTTGAAATTATTCAAAACAATTAGTTTAGCGGACGTTACCACATAAATGTTTGTTTTTATATACGCGTTAGTCGCCAAAACTTATGCTACCACCTCCGGTGTGTTTTTTCTACAGGGAATCACATCAACTCACCTTTCCTACTTATTTGTATCTTTATTTGGGTAGCTATTAAACGGTATTAACAGCTTGAATCAGTTACCTCGAACTAAAATAAATTGATATTCTGAAGTGACAATCGTATTTGGATTTGATTGAAGCTTAGCAATAGACAAAGTGTATTTGTTTTAATGTTTTAAACAATTCCGATTAAATAATGCCGTCAAAAAGAGCAACAATACGTCAGACGATTTATATTATGAACAATACAATTTAGTAATTATACCCCAAAGTATTATACAATGTTTTCTCAGTGCAATAATATCCATAATTTGTCAACATAATTCCCACAATTGATGTGATTCGGTTACTTCTTTGTGATGAAAGCAGCGACACAGCACGTCTTGATATTTACCCAAAAGTGTTGACAATACTGACTGTTTGGGATCAGAAAATAGACAAGGAAACTCAAAAGACAGTGGACAATGATTAACATCAGTATAACCTATATTAGTGGAACATAAAATTTATTTATCAAAGTTATTGGTCTTTTGTTGCTACAAGTTGAGCTCTACCATACCAAAGATGGTATGTGACGTGGTTTATAGTTTCATTATAGATAATGATCTAGGGAGAAAACGTAGTTATTATGCTGGAGAAAATCCTGCTCTCGATAAAAACACCAATTTAATCACGACGACAAAAAATGACAGCGAAGAAAAAATGAGTTTACTTCACTTAAATGTATTTAAACTTACACATATATAGAGTCTATTTGCCAACTAGATCCAGAACAGGGACCATGCCTGGCTTATATGATTCACTATTTCTTCAATAGCTCTGCTGGAGTTTGTCAAGCGTTTATTTACGGTGGGTGCCAAGGAAATAAGAACAATTTTGAAACTTTGGGATATTGTGAAAAGAAATGCTATCATAGTAATTTTAATTCATTACATTTTAGAATAAAGTTTTTGAAAATCTTATAACAGCGCTTCCTGATTGGGGGAGCGAGAAAATTCTGTCAATCCTTGTAAAATATGTTAACATTAATCGGATTTAATTACAACCTGTACAATTCATTAGAAAAGCCTTTTGAGTGTGATTCCGTTTTAAAAATATAATGCAACAAAAATATATTAATAAACGCGAAATACACATTTAACTGTTTAGATTTAAATGCATCGTCGTTTGATGGAAAAGTACACGAATTTTATGTTCGACTTGTGTCCTGGGTTTATTTAATTACAATATTGTTAAGTATTTAGCGAGTTTGTAGAAATCAACGTTATTTACAACATATTATGATATTTATCGTAATTTCTGGTTTATTGTTGTATTCAAAAATAGTTCAAATATTTATTTTAACACAGCTTCATGTAACTGGATTCATGCTAAGTTTAAACCTGATTTTCTATTTAAAGTAGCTAACCAATTTTGTTGACACCATAGGACCCGGAAAAAGATATATAAGTACATCGTGACCTATATTTCGTAGTTTAATAATTTTCGTGTGCATACGTTTTAGAAAGAAAAATAATTTGTATAAGCTGAATCCGCAATTTTACTTAAAAATATATGTTATAATGTTAATATTACTTAAACGATAATTACCCACAAAATTGACCTTTTTGCTAAATGTTAATCCTTATTTTCGTTGGATTTTTTTGACAGGGAGTGCGGAAATCAATTTGAATCGGGAAGCGCTGTCTTATAATGATCTCTTCAGTTAAGCGTGATAAAAGTATTGATCTGAGTATAATAATTCTGATGGCATTGTGAGTTTATTTAAATTTTTGTTTTAAACATACCATACAGTAGAAGTTAGGTTGAAAACAGGAAAATCAATTCATGTTTTAGTACATAAACTTAACTGTGGCTTATCTACGAAGAAAAACAGACAGTCGGCGATACAAAAACGTGAGTTTTACATTGTGATACAACAAAGTTTGTTATTACCAATGATTAATGCGTAGGTAGTTCAAAAAGATTCCGGCTTCTAAAAAAAACTAGTCCTAACCAAAGTACTTAACAAATCAATTTTATCTATATATAATAAGGTGAAAAAAATCATAAATACTGGGATGATGACTATGATGATTACGATGACTGGTATGATGATGACTACGATGATCGTTATGATGATGACTACGATGACTGGTATGATGATGACTACGATGATCGCTATGATGATGACTACGATGACTGGTATGATGATGACTACTACTCTAAAAGAAGCTATTCAAGCAATAACGTGAACCTGTATGTTCCTTCTTACTGCTACTTGGTTCCAGAGAAAGGGCCATGCACAAGCACTTTTACGAGATACTACTACCACGTTCACAGTAGGTCGTGCAAACAGTTCACTTATGGAGGATGCTGCGGAAATCAAAACAATTTCATGACCAAAGGAGAATGTGAAAATAAGTGTTTCTACGGCAGTGGTAGTAATGAAAATTATATTGTTTAATGCGAGAAATAGATCCCGAAGTTGGAAATGACATATGCAAAGAATTACCCGATACAGGACCATGTCGTTCCAGCATATTAAGATTCTATTATAGCCCATCATCAAGAGCATGTGAAGCTTTCACTTATGGAGGTTGTGGTGGGAACCAAAATAATTTCAACACTCGTCAACATTGTGAACAAGTATGTTTTCCACGCGGTAATATTTATGGGTTAGCATAGTTTTAAAATTGTGTAAGGACCTTCACCCGATAATAGCATGTGTAATCAATATCCTGAGACAGGACCTTGTCGTTCGAGTGTATTACGATTCTACTATAACCCATCATCAAGAACATGTGAACCTTTCACTTATGGAGGTTGTGGTGGGAACCAAAATAATTTCCAGAGCCGCCAAGAATGTGAACAAAGATGCTTCAACGCTGGTAATTCATTCGGATTTTCATTTATCTGAGCCATTTCAAGGAATGCTAGTATATGCCGTCAGTCCTAGCGCGTGCTCTTATCCACCTGAAACAGGTCCGTGTAATAATAGCGTTCTAAGATTCTTCTATAATTTAACGACACAAAAATGTGAGCCCTTTGTTTATGGTGGCTGTGGTGGAAACAATAATAATTTTATCACTCTAAATGATTGTGAGTCTATATGCGCTATCGGGGGTATCTTAGTTGTATAGTGTTTACTTTATCATGTGAAATAGGTGATAACACTACTTCTAACAATTGCTCACTTCCTGTTGAACAAGGCCCTTGTTACGCTTATATACCAAGATACTTCTATAATTCCACAACGCAAAGCTGCGAAACCTTCATATACGGCGGCTGTGGCGGAAACGGAAATAACTTTGAAACGATGCAAGCGTGTGCCATGATGTGCCCTGTTAAGCGTATTTATCTCTAAAACGTGCATTTTGTATTAATTGTAGCTGTCCCCATACCCGACTCGGGTGTGTGTTCACTTCCTGCAGACAAAGGGCCTTGTCGTGGAAGCATCCAAAGATACTTCTTTGATTCAAATTCACAAAAATGTGAACTATTTATATACGGCGGCTGTGGCGGAAACGGAAATAACTTTGAAACGATGCAAGCGTGTGCCATGATGTGCCCTGTTAAGCG
>JAOPJI010003988.1:0-18055 GCA_027122695.1 Merluccius productus
ACACAATGTAAATATGTGTCAAATGGGCTAAATTCATTCTTGAAATGTTTGAATTATAAACATGTCATTTTAATCATGATCCATATAAGACATAAACTAAAACATTTACTTGACAATACTTTATTTCATAAAAATTAGAAAGACAGCAATGTCTAAATGTATGTGTTATTTGTAGGCTATGTGACCACACACAATACAATCCTATATGTATGCACCGCTCAGCTCTCCACCATTTACATGCTCAACACAGTAGAGGTGATTTGGGATTTAAATCCAGGTTGCCATTTAAGGTTAATATTTAAAAAACACCAACGCTACAGTGGCGTGGCCCTGATGGTCCTGTATTAATCTCCCAAGAAGCTCTCATCATAAAGTACTATATTTATATAAAGTATATACTTAAAGTAGGCCTATATACAATGGCAACACAAAGCGTATCGCATTGATTAATTTGACATTTGAAAGCTATAGTGATTAGGATTGCCTGGCCATTTGGTCATAACAATCTGATTCTCTCTATTTGTAGGATAGTGCACAGTCAGGATTTTGGCCCAGCTTATCAAGGTCTACAGAAAATTGTGAGTGCCAGTCCCTGTTAAATATGGCCTGAAGCTTGTGATGCAGCGTTCTGGTCTTCTGCATTGGGTCTTGGTCATGTTCAGAGACAACCAGGCCCACTCCCGCTGTGTTGGAAAAGTAATCCTTTGACCAGTTGGAAGTACCTGGAGAACACATTAGCTTGTTAGCATCAGTGTGGCATTGTTGAGCTCAAATGTGAATGCAATGCAACCTTTAAAATAAAAGAGCACATACCAATGTATGATATTTTATCAGTGACCATGTATTTGTTATGGTTGACTCTTGCATATGGAATATCAGTCTTGTTTCCCACAGGTACAATAAACAGTCTCTGGAATGAAAATAAAAAGGAAGAAATGTGTAAAACATTAACTTGTGCGGGCCTACATATTGTGTCTGCCTTCAATTGGTGAGAGACCATGGTAAATATGGTATTTTAATGTCTTACTACTAGGATGTTGATGTTGTAGGTGGGAGAATTCAATGAAGCGAGGGAGCGAAGGAAGGGCAGGATTCCCGGGTCAGAGTTTCGCCCACAGCTGATCAGCATCCGGATATGAACCTGCCGCTCGAAGGCTGCCTGTTTGATGACATCATCGATGACTGGCCAGTATCTGTTTGAGTACAAGTTACAGCAGCAAGGGTGGAGATGTCAAAAGATATAAAAACTAAGACAAAATTAGGTCTTAACAGCAGGGATGCAAAGTACTTCATTCAAGTAAACATAGGCCTACATGTTTACACCCGAGTACAATATTGAACCACTTCTTGTATTTTATTATTGTATTATTTATTTGCACATTGGACTTTATTTTAAAGCACATATTTTACGGAATGTATCATACACTGCAGTACTGTGTATTCGTTCTTACAACTATGCTATTGTGTACACACAGTACACTCAATTTGTAAATTGGACACTGGGCCATTTACTCTTTTTTAGCTCAACCAACAATATACATTGT
The DNA here is from genome assembly GCA_027122695.1 of Merluccius productus. Lineage (NCBI taxonomy): Eukaryota > Metazoa > Chordata > Actinopteri > Gadiformes > Merlucciidae > Merluccius > Merluccius productus. The sequence goes on from JAOPJI010003988.1 coordinate 1,545, forward strand.
TTTATGGAATGAAAAAAGATGTCTAATGTTGCAGGACCAAAGTGTACTGTACTGTTTTTTTTGTACTCTAGTAAAGGATATTTGTCATTCACTTCCTATCTGTGTGCCTTGCCCAATGACTTCACCTTCTTTGACGATGAAACCGTGCGGATGGGGAATACTCCATGACGCTTACATCGATGAAGCGCTCAGCTTCTGTGATGGCAGAGAGGATGGCTTCGAGGTCCTGTGTCCTGGAGGAGGGGCAGAACGATGGAGGAGACCCCTGGGACAGACACACACACAGAGACAGAGACAGAGACAGAGAGAGAGAGAGAGAGAGAGAAACAAAGAATTTGTGAAAAAACCGTATACGTACAAAACTCATGCTCTGCTCAAGGCAACACAGTTTCCATTTCGAAGTAACAGAGACTTGAAAGCGAGGAACTGGGGAAGTTTAAACTTCAGGAACTCACTGAGAGGTAGATTCTGCTGGAAACATTACCATCTTTCACCACCAGGGGGTGGCCTTTGTTAATGGAAGTGTCGTACTTTGAGGGCCATGGTTCAGGCAGGGAGCTGTTGAAGTCGCCCATCTCCCAGAAAGACAGGAAAATCTTGTGAAGGTCCTCTGCTAGGCTAGTGCAGTTGTAAATGAGCGCGCCCAATTCTTTCACCTAGATTAAAAGTTCAAAAGTGGAGGTAAAAACCCCTCAAACTGGTTTATAAGGAGACAGTGTGTGTTTGGTTGAAATGTTAGTCACATTTTGTCACCTCTGTGAGGGCCCTCCAATCCATGTTGGGACTCCCAATAAAAACATGACGTTTGTCGACAACCCAGAATTTGCTGTGAAGGACTCCCTTTGTCAATCGTCCAAAATCCACCCTCCTTACCTGGACCCCTGGAGAAAAACCAAGATGACGATTATATCAGATAAACGCTCTAGGTGCACATTTCTGTTAAAGTGGTGGTTTGTGGATATGCAATAGCCTGACACGTGCAACAACAACACGTTATATACAACCTAACCTAGTTGTGCTCTGACGCCTCACCGTGCTCACGCAAAACACTGAGGTCAGTAGAGTTGGGCGAAAGAGAGGGGAAGCTGGTAACCACCTGCACCGACACGTTCCTGGAGGGTAAAGCTTTTAATCTCTCCAGAATACCCTCTCCCTGTATGTGTCAAAATGTGGACAGAGAGAGAGAGACAGATTATATATACCTGTATATCTTTTTTTCTTCTTCAAATATTCAATGGTCATCAGAAAGATATCTTTTTTGCCACCGTCACTCACAGGGAGATCAGAGGAGGTGTTGACGTTAACATCTTCACCGGTCAATGTCCAATAAAAAGACGCCACCTCGATGTGTTCGGTGGCCACGGAGATGAGGTCGTTCCAGGCTTGTTCCAGTGGGACGCCAAAAGTGACATTCTCCTCATCGTAGGTCACTCCCAAGGGGATGCTCTCCACTAAAATGATTCTGAAGTGGTAAAGCGTTAACTTAACTGTTGGTCAAGGAGTGGGTGCTATATGGAGTGCAATCAATGGGTGTTACACGTAGGCTTGTATTGATTCATGTGTAATAAATCGTTAATCGTTATCAGACGTGTCTAACCTGCATTGGTCGGTGGAAGATTTCTGAGCAGACACAAGATCAGTGAGAAGTGTCTGGTTTGTAGCCGGTGGTGACCTTTCCAATATAGAGACTGCCAGTATTATACCCAGTACAGTCAGAGCTCCTACTGCAAGAGCTATCGTCACAGCACCTGCACGCTATGAACACAGAAACAACTGCATAATGTCAAGTGTCCACGCCGGGAAACAACAAAAAACAAACTATAATTGGATAGGTGACTTTCTTACCTTTTCATTAAAGCATTGGGCTTCATGCAAACGTTCATATGGAATTGGCATTTTCAAGTCAGGTGATTTCTGGTCGACTAAAGTAGGCCTAATCGAGGAACAGTCATAAACACTGAAAACACCAAACCAGTTTTTTTAGTAGGCCTATGATATTTGTTTATCATAGCAATTGCATTTCTCAGTGGCAAAATTAAGACAAATCAAGATTAAAAGATTTCAATACATACATTTAAATTAATAGAGAAAATCTTACGTGGTCTCCGGATAATTTCCACGGCAGTGATGTACCGACAGCTGTTGTCTAGCCTACTGCGTCTACCCTCGTATTTTCTGCTCTGAAGACATCATGTTGAATTGGGGAACACTTCCCTTTTTCGATTCCGTTTTGTGGAGGTGCAAATAACAAAACTAAAATAGGCCAGAAAAAAAAACCACACTGAGCAATAACAGATTTAAAATTTACATTTATTTGAAAGAAAGGGCAGTTCATGGAAGAACGTTTTTAACCATGGACAATTCTCAAAGAAGAACAAGTAAAACTAAACAGAGTAAAGATAATAAGTTCAAGGTTGACAGACAAGAAAAACCGGCCAAGGAATAACAAAAGTGGACATAAAGTTGACAGACGACAGATTTACATTAAGTAGTCTACTTTGACTTAAATCACAACCTCTTTGCACTGTAGATCAGAAAATGAGGGCAACAACTCTCCTAAATAGCAGCATTGAACCAGAGCAGAGCGATTCAAATGTCAGGTTGTTTTTTTTCATGTGTAAACAAGCACTGTAATTAGATGTATGAACCATGAGAAAAACGCTTGGAAGTATTTAGATGAAACCAAAATTAGAATCATATGTAGGCCTACAAAACATTTTTGTGAAAGCACTTGGTGGTTCCCCGTTGCCTTCAAACTTAATCTATAAAACGGCTAGACTTCTGTATGGGAAATGAAAGCTCATCAAGAACCACCGCAGTGGCTTTAACTTGGATGCTCACGTTATGTAGCCGAGAGGAATTTGACATTAGTGCAAAATACACAGAGAGGTAATGTTTGGGATAAATGACATCTTATGCCGACCCGACGAACAAAGACACACAAAACATGAACTGCTGGCCCACAATCAAGTGAGACACATAGTGTAGAAAAGATCTCTATTATTAAAACTCTGGCCAAAGTACACCTTAAAGACGATAGCAAACCAATGTATGTGTTTAGATGTCGGGTGTGTAAAACGCTTGAAAAGCCACTGAAGAAACAGATTATGGGATGCCTGGGAATATTTTCCGACTTGCATTGCAACAAGACTACCTTTGGCCAAACGTTTGCAACTCATTGTGCTTTGTAGGTAGAGTAAAACACCACTAACAGTGCCTTTTTCTAAATAAACGATACCAGATGCGGAAAAAGGGAACAAGAAATCATGTTCCAAGTGGTGGAGCTGAGGAATGCCTGAGAAGCTTGTGGGGTTTGCTGTTGCCTTGTGACTAAACATCCACGTTCAAGTCATACGCTAAGCCGCTTCATTCTCCTCAACCACACATTCCAGCCAGATCGTTACCGCAGCTCGGAGAGAAGCGGAAAGGATACAGTAGACACCAAAGCAAAAGAAACCATTGCATATGTTTTTTTTTGTTAGATTATATAAAAATCTGTGGTTTGGCACAAGCTTATCTTCCAAGACATTTTCGATTGTCTATTTATTAGATTATCAAATTCTCTTATAAATCAACATATGTTCAGAGCTTAATTTAGCCCAATAAATACTTTTTACCTTTGAAAATAGTATTCTTAAAGAAATATTCCACAAAAATGGGACTATAAAACATCTCTCCATATATATATATATTTATTTATATCTATTACAATAGCCCTAGCAAGTGATTGCTACCTTGTGTGCAAGAGTCGATTACATTCATGCTGGTTTTTAAATCACTTAGTGTTTGCGCTGTATAAGGCAGCGTCACTGGCAACTGACACCATGTCAAAATCTCTCATACAAATAAATCAAGTAGTTTGGAAGCCCCTTTAAAAATAAAAGGGGTGGGGGGGGGGGTGGGTCATGGAGGTAACATAACACAAACACACATCGTGTGTAGGTCAACGTTGATGTCTTTCGTGGGCTGATAGTGCCGTGTCCACCTGTGTGATGCAGGCCTCGTCACTCAGCATACAATGGCGTTTTGTAGTGCTGCTGCCTGGTGACTACTCTCACTTCCCCACCACGGTGGTTTCAAACACCTGCGGGGGGAGTTTGGAGGATGATGGCGGTGGCAGTACAGCCACAGTGTGGGAGGAAAAAGGAGGAACTAGCGCCTTGGTACCAGAACCTCAAACTATATACCCGTCTCTGGTGTCGTCGGGGGTCACGGCAGCTCTCCGGATGTTCTCGCCGGGCCTGTGACCGCCGCCACGGCGCGACACTGAGTGGGTGGTTCTCCAGTCCTTAGTGTTGGGCCTGGTGGAGCGGACAGCAGCGGTGGTGGTGGAGGAGGAGGAGGGCTTGTTCTGCTCAGGCTTCCTGCCGGGCTCCATGACGGTGTTGATGACTGGAGGAGGACACATTGAGGTGGATGATGGTCAGTATTATCATCAGTATTATCATTATCGTGTTAAATGGGGGACAATACCGTTTTTTTCCCGCACTTTTTTTGAATGTCTTCTACAAAAGCAAAGTGTAAGTCATTATGATGTAGATTTCTGTATGGGCTTACCTTCCAGTTGTCTGTGAACTCTCCTAAGCTCATTCAGAATGGATGTGATTTCCTGAAACACAGATACAAGTTTGACTTGTTTGTTTTTTTAAATATCATGCAATGCGTTGCACTACATAATGAACAGCAGGAAGCAAAGCCAACCTTGTTAGAGGTTTTGACAATGGGAACGTCGTAATCACAATTGACTTTGGCCTCGACTTCCTCCCAGAGATGCATCTTATCCTGGAACAGCACCCTGAGAACACAAAGCAAATCCAACCACAGCAGGCCATCACTGCTCTGCTCCTCAGGGTCAGTGCACCTCACCCACCAACTATCTTATTAAAAAGTAGAGTTGTTCCGATTCCGATCAGTATCGGAAATTGCTCCGATACTGCAGAAAATGCTGGCATCGGTATCGGCGACTACTGGAGTCCAGGCACCGATCCGATACCACGTAATTTATTCAATTAGTAATCTAATTACTGGTTACTGATCGCAATACAGCCTGGACCGACCACCGACGTCCATGGCCATGAGGAAAAAAAATATATATATATACCCAATCGCAAGGGGCCCCTCTCGGCTCAAGGGCAAAAGCCCAGGTTGCCCATATTGTAGATGTATTTTAAAATGCATTTTAAAATACAATTACATTTTAAAAAGTATTTTAAAAAGTATTTTAAAATGTAATTAATTTAAAATGTAATTGTAAATTGTAATTTTAAAGTGTATTTTAATTTAAAAATGTATTTTAAAATGTAATTGTAATTCAAAATTCTAATTTCAAATGTAATTTCAAATGTAATTGTAATTTCAAATGTAATTAAAAATGTAATTTTAAAAAATGTAATTTTAAAAAATGTAATTAAAAATGTAATTTTAAAAAATGTAATTAAAAAATGTAATTAAAAATGTAATTAGAAATGTAATTTAAAAATGTAATTAAATAAAGTAATAAAAAATGTATTTTAAAATGTATTTTAAAATGTAATTGTTATTTAAAATGTAATTTAAAATATAATTATAAATTGTAAATTGTAATTTTAAATTGTAATTACAATTTTAAATTACAATTACAATTTAAAGATGGTGCTGCACAAACGTTGTGCTCTTTGCGACTCGACGTCAAAGGGCGTCCCAGTCTACCGCACACTGCATGGACCACGACGGACACCAACCTGTCGCGACACTATCCACGACACACCCCGACAGACTCGGCGAGGTCCCGCCCACAGGTCCTTGGAGCTTTAATTTTGTTTTCGCCATTTTGACTGTTTTTTAACCCTCCTCTGTGGTAGCCACCCACAGATATGCATCGTACCACTATATATTATATATATTTAAGTTGCTGTTGCACTACTGTTTTTTATACTGTTCTATTTAAATGCCTTTTTTATTAAAAAATATTGTGGCTGCACTTTTTTTTTAGTAGTATCGGAAGTATCGGAATCGGTATCGGGAGGGGAAACATCTCTAATCGTGAAGGTCACATTTTGGTTTCTGTTAATCTGCCAGTATGTTTTATGTTGAGCGCTTTCATTCATCTTTATTCGATTTTGACCGTGGTTATGTTTTCAGTTACTCGCCTCCCGCTACCCGCTTTGTACCATCTAAAACCCAAGTCTACCTGCGTTCCTGGTTTCCTGGTGTTCGGTCCCTCACAGGCATTGAAACAGTTATTTGACTGTGGCAAACACACACTTGGGCCCTGACGCTGGCTTGAGGCCCCCTCCCTCGATGACGACTCCCACGGCACACACAGACACACGCTGGTGCACGTCATGGGTGTGTGGCATGGGTGTGTGCGTGCGCACACTCCGGTGCACAATAACTGTTTTGGGTCTAAGGGGGAGCTGGCCTGAGTCAGGGGAACGGGGCTGTGTGCGGCTAAGCCAAGGGTTGCGCCCTTCGTAAGCTGAATCCCGGTGGAACGACCTGAGCGCCGAGTCCCTGGGTTGGTGCTTAAAGGGAAGACGAGACGTCCGGGCTAAAACGGCTGCGGGCAAGTCGAATAAATAGGCTGCAAGCTGATATTAAATGCTCCCAGGCTGCCTGTGGCATGCATATTGGTAGCTTTTTGTGTCCTCAAACACTCTACGGTGTGTCTGTGTGTGTATTGGAGGCGCATGTTTGAATTTTGCACTGATTTGTGCATGCATGCATGTGTGTGCATGTATAGCAGTTTAGAGGTGTGGCTGGCTAATGGCCTGGCCATTAGTAGCTAGGCAGAAGGATGTGAAGAAGACTTTGTATCGAGGTCGACTGATCACCATCGAAGAGGGAGTGGTTGACCATGAAGGAACATGGAAACACTCCACTGCGTCATGTAAACGAGGTAAGCACATGCGTTGAATCAAGACAAAAACACACGGACAGCGGCCGATTGCTTGGACTCTGGATGAGCGGTTTTCGAGAAAGCAGCAAGCAGCAATACCAAACAACTTCACACTCGACACTGCACTTCCTTGGGTCATTAGCAACACACCCGGCAAGTGTGAAGTCGATCGAACAGTTGAGAAAATCAAAAGGACAGACACACAAAGACTCCTCCATTTATAGTTATAAAGAATATAAAGAAAATAATAGTCCAAATGTATGCACGCGCTCACATGCACACACACGTGCATGCGCACACGCGCACACACACACGCTGGCTGATGGGGTTTGAATAGGGAGGACACACAGAGGGCGACAGCCGAGGATGATTTGTATTACTGGGTTTTCCTTTCCCTAGAAACACTTCCTACTCCCACCCCATGGACAATCCATCCCTTTTCAATACCATCTTTTATTTTGTTATTTTACAGCCTGAAAATGTTTGACCAAAAAATAACTCAAGGTTGGATTCACAAATAACCTTTTCACCCTGGTATCTGCACTGGCTTTCCTCAGGCTTCTTTTCTTTGACTCAAACAGCCTTGAGTGAAGTGATGTTTTAACAGCCGAGAAATAAACGTTTAAAAAATATATCTTTTCTATATTGGGGCTGAGCGATATGGCCAAAATCTTCTATCGCGATATAGGTCATTTAATATCTCGATAACGATATACATAACAATATAGCATGTTTTCTGGGAATTCAATAAATAAGTCTAAATAAAATAACCACATGGTAATGCCTATTTTTGTATACTCCTGGCTGAATTAAATACTTGTTTTTTCATCACGTTACTGTAATCCAGCCTTTATAACTAGGAAAACACTTACGCCATATCACAATATCCAAAATCTAAGATATATATATATATATATATATATATATATATATATATATTAAAGTTATCAATAGTTCCAAAAGGCACAGACAATGAGTAAATGGCTGCAAAGCCTCAACCATTCACTCAAGATCAGTTCCGTAACTGTTATAAAGGTCAGGCATGTGTGCAAGCTTTACCAAGCAGGAAATTGTGTGCAGGCCACAGCATGGCGGAGATAAATAATTTAAAGCCATTGCATGAATTAAAAAACAGAGGGCTATTGTTGGATATCCATGCCAGCCCAGGGTCTTCAGTGAATCTGTTCTATGAAACCAAATGGAAACCAATTACAGGTCAAGCCCTAGCAAACGGCTGATATTGTTGCACATTGGTTGGTTAAGGACTGATAATGACATCGCTGTGCATTAGAGGTAAAACATAATGGAGCAACCTTCACTCTCTCCAATAGATATCCATGTGAAGTATAAATATGTGGTATGACTCTTACCAAAGCAGATGTTAGTTCTAGGGATGCACAATGTTTTTTTTTTCAGCCAATACGATAACCGATAATTACCTGCTTCTCATGGCCGATACTGATAAGATAACTGATGATTTCACATTATTGCATTTTAAAAAGAAGTTCATAACCTGTAGTTTATGCACACCTGAGGATGAAAAAGGCTAAACCGTAGTGAGCAAAGTTAGATGATTTAATATGCCATAGCTCTGACCTAACCAAATCTAACTGACAGCACTATTCTACAAAAACAAAGAACAGTTGACAGTTGTCAAATGTAATTTTTTTTTCTAGTAAAGTACATCAAAAACTTCACAAGCATACTTTGGCTTTTATAGAGCATTCTGCCTAAGAATTGAAATTAAATGCTTTGACAATCAGGCTTTTAGAATCGAAGACCTATAACTGCTTAGTGTGCAGATAAAACACAATGACAAAAGGCATATATGTTATGCTTAATGAAGACATGGAAAAGGGTTGGGGGCCAGCTATGCTACTTTGAGTGCAAGAGGGTTAAAGCCTATCAAACATTTTGAATGAGACTTCAAAATAAATTAAATGAACTGACATATGTCAAATCAAACATGTCAATAAACACAAGTCATTGAAAACACCTGTCAGGTGACTACGGCTGGCCCGAACACATAATTTCAAGCTTCGGATAGTAGTCAGTCTTCCGAACGAATAGTTGAACAAAAAGAAGTCAATTCATAGTGCGTATCTTTCCCTGCCTGTATCGGAGGCGGTGGAGACCACTGCTGCAGAATCCAGTTTGTATCAACTGATCGTTTTTCCTTTTCATTTCTACAGTGTTATTTTAATCACACAAAACTACAATATCACATAAGATTGCTGCGTGGACGTTAGTGGCTTTTGGACCACTCATCGGTCTGAGTCCGACTCTGTTACGGCAGAGCTTCAATAGCCTACACGTTTCAGAAGACACACGGCTTCCATAGTATGAGAGTAGGCCTACTTCCAATTATCACAAAGCAAATAGGTGATTTGAACATTGAGCAAAGTTTTAATGAAACTGCACTGCAGGACTAGCGCTATTCACCAGAGAAATCGTACAGGAGCTATTGTGGGTGACGGATCGCCATGAAAGGAAAAAACATTGCTACATGTTCCATTCATGATTATTAATTTACCACCCTGTTAATATTAGTAGGTAGAGCTTTTTGGCATATTTTGGCCTTGTTTAAAAATTGAAATAGCTGCTAAATACATTCATTATTAAAACACTTCTAAAACCATTAACCCACCTGCTTGCCACAACTGTTTTTTTCTTTGGCTGCAAATGAACAGTGGGAGCGCCACCATGGACAAACATGGGGAGAACCCTCGACCTTTTAATAAATAGTATTATTATTACAACCAGTTAGTTTAAAGTCTGTCTTTGTCGGTCTTGCCGATACTCACACTGGATGGCAGGTGAAAATAACAGACTAAATGAATTAATATACGCACAATGTAGCTCTATCCAGGTGCAGCAGTTTGACATCGTGCTGTCAATGGAAGCAATATTGGTTTCGAATTATCGGCTCTATCAGCTAGAATTTCAGCATCAGAATAATACATATTTCCCATAATCAGCCAATAATTTATTGGACAGATATTTATCGTGCAAAATGTATCCATTTTGTTTTCCAATTCACTACTAAAGATATTGCTTGTCATATCTGTTGGCAGTTGAATTTGTGCAGGTGAATTTTTTCCGTTTTTTTCTGTTTACCAAAATAAGGCATCTCAACTCTGTATCGCAATAGCATGCATAATCAAACTATTCCTGGCAGACTGGCACACTGAATACAGACTCTTTTCCCAAGTTTATTCAACAACTTGAAAATAGTCTGCCATATGTACAATCTTTCACATACACTTTTCTGCACACCAGAAAAGGAGTAGTGGTCAATAGAAAACGCATATTATAACACGAACGGTGGTACCCACCCAGAGGTAGTAGGTGAACTGCAGGGCAAAAATGGCAATGCCCTCGTTGTCAAAGGAGCCGGCAACTGAGCGGGAGATGTAGCCGGGGACGATGGCGATGAAGCAGGCGGCCAGCAGGCCGGCGCCCTGGCTCCACAGCTCCTTGGTCAGCAGGAAGGTGGAGATGGAGGTGAGGCCGCTGAAGACGGGCGCCAGGAACACGCACACGTCCCGGATGTGAACGGTGATGTGGAGCAGGTTGAGCACGTAGTGGATGAGGCCCGCTGTCACCATCAGGCCGGGGTACACCTGTGGTAGAAGGGAACAGGGGAGGGAGAGAGAGAGTTCTGTTTAAGTAAGCCATAGCATTTGTAAACGAATATTGGCAGGAGCTCAAGGGTGAAGGTCGGATTTAGTGTCTTTCATTTTTCGTTTCATTCCATATTTTAGTTTATGAACTGAATTTCCTATAATTTGCTAAATTGTTATGATTGCTTATGTTTTCTTTTGTCATTAAAATGTTATATTATTTCTGAACATTCACATCAATAAAGATGATTGGATTGAAACAAATTGGATATGGGTGAGAGAAAAAACGCTAAGGGAGAAATAAATACAGAAAGATCTGTTGAATGGACAGGGAAAGTAAAGACTCCTCAATTAGCGTGAAGATGGCAACATATAGTCTTGAAGGTTGAAGCGAAGAACATTGCAAACAAAGTGAACAAAGGCAGAGGATGAAAAAATGTGTTCTTCAACCATGAAGGTTTCTCTAAAATAACGTTACAATTACATATTGAAGCTCATCAACGGATATGGCGCATGCTCCCATTCCCCGTGGAGGTACGTCGTCGAGAGACGAGAGCTCCAAGGCGCCAGCGCACACGGCGGATCACGCGAATCCCGTTAACCGAATCTGCCCTTGGACTCTGGCCAGCACTCAGTAGCGGCTCAGGTACCGCGCTCTCGAGAAGAAAGTTGTAATTCATTACAACAGGCAGTGGCTGACGCGGCCGGACCCCCGAGGCTGTCTTTCTCCTCCTATAATACATTAACACCGATTCTAATTAGGACCCCTGTGACGCACGTTTGCTGTCTCCTGTGACTAAGGGGGTTGGGTGGAGGAGGGGGGGGGGGCAGGGGGTTGGCTTTTACTGTGAATGATAGTACTTGTTGAATATGAATGAATATGAAAAAGAGGTTGATAGAGAGAAGTTGAGAGCAGGAGAGCAAATGGGTGTTCTCGCTCCGCTCTTCACATTTCTAGTTAGCCGGCATGGGGAGGCTTAACATAAGCGCCATCGACCGCAGGTCTTAATGTCCCCGTCTCCCCCTGGGGAGCCGGCCTCGTCTCCCTGAACTGTGGAGCAGACCTGGCCAACTGGAAACGTACGAGGACACTTACAGAACTGGGACAGTGGTTTACAAGCCTTTTGGTTGCCAGCCTGTGTTCTGTCGCCTGGAAGACTAGTCACTCATTGTGAAATGTTACTCATCAGCAGAAGCAGAGAGCGAAAGCTCTGGCAAAGTTGCAGCATAAGGAGTCAAACCTGTGCAAAAGTGGTTCAAAGCAGGCCGACATACATTATGAAGGTGCCAGGGCACTTCCTCGTGACAACAAAGAGCAGTTTATTGGGCCAACAGTGCACCATTGTCACACACGTGTCTCATATGAAAGGCCCTCGTTCCTGGGGAACCGGGGTGAACTGTCACTCATCCGCTAGAAAGGGAGAGGGAGGAAGCCAGTGAAAAAAGATTTAAGAGAGGCAGCGAGCGCATTGGCATCAGAAGTGGGGCAAAAAAATGAGCAGATGTGCTCCTGTCTGTCCGAGAAGCGAGAAGATCAGGGCAAAGCACTGCAGAATTACCACGTACCATGAAGAATTGATGAGGCATGTCGGATGGACTGCAGGGGAGGGGTGCTGAAGGATTAGAGAGCCACAGGGGGTACGGCGAGAACAATGACGGGAGATGGGAAGCTGAAAGAGGCAGGAGACATGCCAATCTGAATGACCAAAGGTGCTAAAGGGGCTGGATGGAATACATAATTTCAAGCTTTGGATAACCCTCAAGTTTTCCGAAGCCCGAAAAACCGACATGAACCACGATCTGCAGTCACAGTATCGTTCGCTGCTTAAATTACATTTATTTTAACAGGACATGAGCCGGCAGAGGCCACTGCAGGATCTCTGGCATTCTGGACCTTAATGGACAGTCGCATAATTTGTACCTTTTAAAATTGAACATTGAACAAAAACAAGGTCAACTTGTTTTATGAACCTTCATTAAACAGATCAACGAAAATAACAGAAATGACAACTTAACCTGTTAGGTAACAAAAAATAATAAAATATTACATATTACGTAAATCAATATCAGAATTATTATTGACCTCATAATAAAGTAATGAGAAGTTTGTTGATTATAGGCTAAAGCTATTTTAAAAGTCTCGTAGACGAATGGTCAAGAAAAGTGGGCATAAACAACAGGCATTATAATATAGCTCTAAATACAATTTTGTTTAAAACCCTAGTTGGGCATGAATACAAACAAGCTGCACAAAACACATGCTGATTCATTACCAAGCATTTTCCTACTCCGAACTAATGACCTAAATTATGAAAGCACTTAGTTACAATAAAAAACTGTAGAATTTGTTAACGTGACATGGTAACGTGACATGGCTCTATATGGACGTCAGTTCCATATATATGGACTATATGACGTCAGTTCCACATAGAGCTAAACGTAAGTTAACCGCATGTGTGGCTAGGCAATTAGGATTAGGATGCACCTTTACAAAAATGAACAAATTTAAGGTCATTTATCAAGCATGATGTGCCCCCATGGTATGCAAGTTTCTGCTGACGAATTTGGCACTCTTCTTAACAGCATCAGTTAGTTTTAGCGCTCCCACACTGCTGATTTCTTCAGCATGTTGACAACAGCTCTGTCACTTGCCAATTCTCACACTTGACGGAGCCTTAGACCAACATAGGGACCATGGACCATCAATCTAATGTAAAGGAGGAAGACACAATGAACACCAGACAGAGGAATTGTGGGCATTATATTCCAACCACTTCCATTCCCCAGTTAAGTGATTGGTTTGTCAAAGTGATGTATTGCATGTTTTAATTGGTAATTGATCCAATCATTCTCAGATCATATAGCTATCATACTGTACACAAGTACACACACACACACACACACACACACACACACACACACAGTGTGGCAAGCATATTTACGAAAAAAAAAATAATAAATTGCATGGAGGCTTCAAATGGCCTCCATTCATAGAGGCGTTCACTTGAAGCACAGAAAAAGGCCCTCACAGACCAATTGAAAATCACTTCTGAGAATGAGATTAAAAGTAAATGGTCTTTCTTTGTGGAATGGAGGTTTTGTCTGCACTCAGACAAAAGCGGCCTTTAAGTTTCCTCTAGCACTTTCCTCACAACAAAGGCAGAATTTAGGTGAGGAAAAGTGAATATGGACATGCCATTACCCCTCACATTCGAATTTTCAACAAAAGTTGGCCACGAGAAGGCACTTTTAAAACCTGTGATTGTTCACATTCGACAACTGAGTGAGACTTATGTGGTTCTGAGGGAAGCCTCCGGAGGATAGCGCATTGGTTGTTTAGAAACATCTGAAATGGCAGATCATTTAATGAACTTGCTCTTTATACCCTCCAGTAGATGTCCTTTTCTGATGAAATTATGTGTGCATGCAATAATGTGTGAATGGACAAATGCATATAAACTAAAGTGATCCTAAAGTAATGAAACGCTAAAATAAAATGCCAGGAAGTGCAAAGAGCCAAGTTTTCCTTTTCTGTATCTTTTCTGGCATCTTGTTTGGTCACACACAAAACAGCAATAACCTGCGTTCTGACTTTTCTTTGGTTTGATTTCAGTGTTCAGTTACCCTTCAAATAAAAAAAGTGCTTCATCACCCCTTTCACTTTTGTGTCCACACTGATGCGAGTTAAAACACCAATGCTGGATTCATTCGCCTCAGGCACATATGTAGGACATGAGTCTTGTAGGTATAACCGAAACGGTAGTGTATGATGTAGTAGTGTAGTGTAATCTGAAACACTTTAACACATAGCTAAAATTAAAGAAAAATGTGTTTGTGGAGTGTGTGTTGTTGATGGCTGGTTTACAGCCTGATTAGACTCACACTGGGGTTGGGTGGGGCTGAATACCTGTGGTGCAGAGCAATCATGGCACCCAGGATAAACCAGCTATCTCACAGAGAGAGAGAGAGACCGTCATGGCAGCATATACCATCTCAAATAAACGCACCTTCAAATCAACATCTACCCGTTTCCTGTGTCCGAGGGCCCCAGCAAAAGCCACTAAGGTGGCAGGGGTAAAACTGCCAGTGTTAATACTGTCCATCCAAGTAAAATATTTTAAGCTGTCAAGATGTAGGATGATAACACAAAACATAAACTGTTACATCATACATTACTTTAAAAATGGGTTTGTATGGACACATGAAGGCTGATCGTGTGAACAGATTCTGTAAGCTGTAGTCTCATTTCATAATAAGGATCAACATATGGGTATGATACTTTCACACAATCCTATTTTACTGAGGGCAAGGCATGCATAAGAAATGGAACTTGACATGTAATGTATTGTGTAATTCATAAATGCACTGTAGAATAATAGTTTAATTATTTCCCCACAACAAATCACCTTGGTGTAGATCTATCATTTTATACGCTACCATAGGGCTGGGCAATATATACGTTTTTTAATCACGATACTTATGGGGAATTTTACATGATATCGATAAATATCACAATATTCTTATGAATTAAAAAAACCATTAACGGTCTGAGGGTCATTACAATGAAGTATATGGAAATGTAAATGTCATTTCATGACGATAGAATACCATTCAAACGATAATATTGAATTATTGCCCAGCCCTACAATACATTGATTTAATTGTTACTGCCACAGTAAAGAATGCTGATCATTACCTTTTTTGTTAGTTGTATTATCGATACCAAAGATAGGTTTGGTCTGGCCTGGCCCTCTCAGTAGGCTTAAAGAAGCTGCCCAAGGTCTTCTGTTTTTGCGTTGATAAATACTACATGTTTGAGTTATTGTAAAAGATTACGGTACATCTACAAATGTAGAGTGAATTAAAAACTTGGATTACTTTTCCTGTCCACACACGGACATAACATACTTGGATGTACTGTACAAGGCACGCACCCACCCTACAGCGTTTCTGTTAGCCGGCATTTACCAACAAAATGTTCAATTGACCAGTAAATATAAATCATTCAATCAATCATCATAAATACAGTTTTTGTTGGTATTATGCTTAAGCTATTAAAAAAAGTTCACAACATTGCAATACAAAAATGTAAAACAATTAAAATCACATTTCATTTCATTTTTTTATGAGCATAAGCGAGCATATGAAAAGCAGGCGCAAGCTCCAAACGTGCACCTGCTTCAATTGTACACACACGCAAGGGACAATGTGACACCAAGACACAGATAGAAGTAAACCACAGTGATTTTAGTTTGACGATATACGCTCGCAAGACAAAATAGCTAATTGAATGACATTTCATTTTGACATTTCTTTCGGACTAGTCTTGTTCTAAAGACTGGACTTTCACACTAGATCACTGACATTGATATTTTTCCTAATATCAAGGACACCATTTGACACTTGGGGAAATATGGGTGTAGGCCTAGTCTTTAAAACAAGACTAATCTGAAATATATCGTCTCTCAATTAGCTATTGAGATTAGGAAGCATAAATGGGGGAATATTGAACGTCAAACTGAATTAATCATCGCAGATATAATTGAGTGTTCCATCTCTCTGAAACGAACCAAATATACCTCATTACATTTTTCAATACAGCCTATAAAACAAACTAATTGTGTGTGTCTTGTGCCGGACACACATCACCATATGCGCAGAGTAGGGCTCTCAACTGCTTGATTTGTTATTTGTTCCTTCATATAATCATAACGCAATTGTTGGCATTAGCCTATTATATCCCAACATTGCACAACAATGTATTTTTTGCACACGCACTTAAGCCTGTCATTACACACGCATGTGAATTACATATGTCCGTAAAACTGTACATTTGGCCACTAAATTAGAATCTCATCGGCCATATTGGCCAGCCAAAAAAATGGCTAGCGGAAACCCTGCCAACCCCGCTTTTTACACAGATAAACACGCAGTACCTCACACACACACACACACACACACACACACACACACACACACACACACACACACACACACACACACACACACAC
>JAOPJI010004540.1:0-18009 GCA_027122695.1 Merluccius productus
TGAGGCTATATAAAAAAGCAATGGCCGTAGCCAACGGGCAAGGAAGCTAAGGCAAAGCCGTGCTTTTGCGCTAGTTATTATTAATTACAGAATAATTTTATGCTTTAGTAAATTTATAAATTACATTGATATACTTATTTATTGAATAAGTAAACTGACTGAAAATGTCCAATTTCTCTTTATTAAATAGTCCCAACAAGTTATTATGCTCAGTCACTTTGTTAACACTTTGTTGCAGGTAAGGGATTAATATAAGTAAATATATTGAATTATATATTGATAATGTTTATATGACAAATAGTTATCAAAAAGCAACATACATAATATTTCCAACATAAACATTAAAAACTACTATATTGATAGAAATTCGACGGTTTATAAAATAATCTTCTAATTTTTTTATTACAAATGACGGTATTATTTTGAAATTATATTCTTTATTTTTTACAAATCTAATATATTATCTTTTATGTTATTTTATTTAAATGATTAAAAGTATAAAATCTATAGAGATTATCTAAATTTATTAAAGATTCGTTACAATCCACTGTAGGCAAAGATTTAATAAATATTGTAACATGATAACACAATATGATATCATTTTGATGATGCCTCTTAAAATTAAATAATCATTTTTCACGTATCAAACGAATATATAATGCTTATTATAATTAATACTTAATTACCAAACATTGTTTCAACGTTATTATCACGATGGTTTTACAACGTACTTATATATTAAAAAAGGAATATTTTTATGAGTAAAAATCGAAGATAAGATAGTTATGTTTAAATATTCCTCATTAATTTTAGATTAGATATCGAACTATATAATTCTAAATAGTTTTTTGTCTTCTACAATTAAAATGTCGCTAATGAAAATAATTTGTGTTATCCTCCTTTGTATAATTTGCAAAAACATTTTTGAATAATTAATTATAGATTCTTTTTCTGTTGATCGTTCCAATCAAGAGTCCAATGTAAATCATTCAAAATAATTCATTTAAAACAATCTGATTCAGATAAAATTAAATAGAAGAACTGAGGACCTACTTAAGCATGGTTTGAGGTCCCTCTATGATGTTGCTTTTTTCAAAAACGAAAATATAGTAACGGGGAAATTACTATAACAGTCTTACATTGATTAAGAAAAGAATCATTCAAGATGGTTTATATGATTCAAATCAATTTATAAACTTGTACCCTGATACGGATGAAACCTGCGGAGTATATACAGAGTGCGTAAAGGAGATTAGTAATAATGTTAGTTAGAAATTTTATAATTGATTAATTCATGAAAAGTCGTTAGGTTTTTGAACAAAATTACTTGCTTTCCATGTGTTGTAAACAACTTATTGGGGGCTGGATTATTAAATGTTTAACAGGTGGTTTTGTACTGCAATTTCTATAAACAAGCCAAAGCACGTCACGAAATTACTCTCGGCGTATGTCACGAATTTTTAAATTTTTAATATAAATTATCTAATACATTCACTTTGAAGAGTATGGATCTGTTCCGTAAATGTGCCAAGGACGAATGTGTGGTTCAAGAATTGTGCGATCCTATACAATTAATGTCACATCGAAGTATTTAAATTTTGTATTTTGAAAAATTAAAGTACTAACAATTAAAAATTTTAGGTCAACACAGAAAAATTCATAGATTAAAGCCAGTACACGAGAACAACGATTTGCTTGATATTATACTTGAATTTGGAAACCAACCAATAAATAACTTGACATTAATTTTCGAAAAACCTTAAACGAAAAAACTATACACCCACGCGATAAACAGCAACATTTGTTATTCAAATTCATTCGTGTAATGTTTTTAATAGCCTTCACCAAATTGAGTTTTTTTCGTATGATAAAAATACTGAACAAGTTTTGGACTACTCGTTATATCGTTATATATTAAGTGTGATTTTAAAATTAAAAAATTTGAACTTTACATATCTAACCTAAACCTTATTATATATTATACGAATTTAATTTAAAAAATAAAAATGTGCAATCATTGCTTCTAAATTACTGTCACTAATTTGTAAATGGTGATTATTTTTATGGACTCATTAAATAGAGTATCTCTGAAGTTTGTTAATTTGTTAAAAATTTTAAACTTAGTCAATACTAAACTATGTAATGGTAATCATTGTGATTAAAAAATTATGAAATCAATGGATTGACTTAAAATTATACCAAATATTAATTTTTTATGTTCCTTTTTGTATATATTCCCTCAAAATAAAAGTTTGGTAGTAATTTTTTTAATCCTTCGAAAAAAAAACAACATAATTTATTTACTAGGTCATAATCAAGAAAATAACTAAGCAAATATATTTATTTAAAGTAATTTAAATTACGTCAAATCTCTCAAGGTTGTTTGATTTACAATATAAAAGTGATAGCTATATGAAAGAGTACCTATACATTTAAAATTATCATATATTAATTGAATTAATATCAATTGTAATAATTTGATATGTAGAATCACTCTATAAAAAATTAAGGTAGGAAATTAATATAAATTGAAGATTACAGTTATCCGTTGGAAACAACACGTCACATTCATTAGTTTTTAAATAATATTCATTATTATTTAAGTACATTGCAATAAAGCAAGTAAATTTTAATTGAATTTTCTCTACAAATAAATGATATATTTTTGTATGAAGTTACATGATGGGTCAATATTTTAATACATATAATTATCTATATCAGTTTTTACTGTTATATTATTTTAACATTTTTTGTTTTATCATAGCATCTATAGATTAGATAGTAATATATAAATATTAATTTAGGATAACGCGATAAAACAAAGTAAAATTCAAAATGTTTTGGACTATGACAATATTTTTCGTTTGTATTCAGTATCATCCATATGAATTCTAACTTGTTTAAGATATTTTTGAATTAGAATATACTATACAAGTAACCGACGTATATATAAATCAAATTACACGTTCTAAAACAAATTTAGTTAGTTCTGGATAATACAATCGAAGAATCACTACGAGATGCCTTGATATCACTTATGGAGCATAATTTGTTTAATGATGACGATTTTGTACACACAAACATATAATTTTTGTTTTAATTTAATAAAGATAAGTATAATTCAAGCGGGAATAGTTGATCCAACTCGCTTCATTAACATTTACCCCGATATAGATGAAGCGTGTGATATATTTGTCATATGTGTTGATAATTTGGGTATGTGTAATTAACATTTCTTTAAAATTAATTTTTAAAAGTGACTGGATTACGAAATAAAGCTACATGCATCGCGTGCGTCGTAAAAAACAAATAGCCAAATATATTTTAAAATTATATAATAGGTTGCTTTTTATGAAAAATATTATTTACAAGAACATACTAATCATCATATTCCACCAAATGTATGTTGAATTATCATAAGCATTATTGTTAACATATCTGTTTTTTATTAAATAGACCTCTGAGGAGTCTTGTTTCACTTATCGACATATATGTGCTGACTTCGATATGTGTAACCAATTTTATCAATTGCGACGCCGAAGTATTTACGCTATGTCAAATAAATATTTATTAATAACGAATAAAAAAACCTTGCTTTAGATGAATTTGGGAATATTCACCAGCTGAATCAACCAGAACAGAAAAATATCTTACACGATGTTATGGCTAAACTGGGAAATCTTCCTATTAGAAACTTGACATTAACTTTGACCCAACCATGAATTTGAAATTTCTGCAGTCAAAATTAAAAACTATAGAATTACGAGTTTAATACGGGTTTGTTTACTTGATTGTTTTATCTCTGTTGCGTAAAATATGACACAATTTATCGTAGTAATTAAAATTTTTAAATACTGCATCTATAGTCGAAAAAATAACATAATCCCTTGAAGTAGTTTTTTATAGAAAAAGAAACTCTATGTCAAAAAGCTACGCCAATAATCTTGTTTATGACGATTGTTACAACAAAGCTAGCAACCACAAAGGGTGATAGTTGTAACGATTTTTAACAAATCAGTGCGCTTTATAAAATCCATAGAATATATCAAAAATACGACAAAGTACTTAGATATGATTCAATAGCAGATGTTATTATTTATGGCTAAAGCTAATGACCAATGTTACTTTGTATATATGTTACCAGCAATGTGTGAAATTCAGGCACTGTATACAATATCTAGGCAATGTATAGAATACCTAAGGTTCTCAGCCAATGTATAAAGTATATGCGTTGTTACATATTCTTCCTACGCATTTTATAAAATGGCTAGGTATGATATAGAATGATATGTGCCACTTCAGGCAGTGTTTGAAATATGAACATTAGAAAGATATACGTTAAGAAATGATTAATAATTAAATATGAAGCGCAAAAAGAAATCAAAGTTCAACTGCAGCATAAACCAAAATAGACTCGTAAACATTAATGTGAAATAAATTACGTAACTTTATTTACACCAAAGCACAATGATCGTGTTAAAAAAACGATCGGAATAAAACGTTTGGTGGGAATAAAATAAGTAAATCTTACAAATTATATACAATTCATAGGCAATGTGTGAAATATTGTGTTTTTTATATTTTGCCTGAAAATTTAGGCATTGTATACAATAGCGTATTTCACACTTTGTCGGTGATATATACACTTTCGAAATAAAAGTTTCGCTGACATTTATTAATTCCTTTAAAAATAAGGAATAAAATATTATAATAATTTATTGACAAGATCACACAATCGAAAAAATAAACAATAATATATATTTAAAGTAAATTAACATTACATCAAATATCTCGAGATTGTTGGATTTACAATATAAAGGTGGTATCTACATGAAAGAATATTTTTAAATTTAAAATTATCATATATTAATTGAATTAATATCAATTGTAATAATTTGATATGTAGAATCACTCTATAAAAAAATTAAGGTAGGAAATTAATATAAATTGAAGATTACAGTTATCCGTTGGAAACAACACGTCACATTCATTAGTTTTTAAATAATATTCATTATTATTTAAGTACATTGCAATAAAGCAAGTAAATTTTAATTGAATTTTCTCTACAAATAAATGATATATTTTTGTATGAAGTTACATGATGGGTCAATATTTTAATACATATAATTATCTATATCAGTTTTTACTGTTATATTATTTTAACATTTTTTGTTTTATCATAGCATCTATAGATTAGATAGTAATATATAAATATTAATTTAGGATAACGCGATAAAACAAAGTAAAATTCAAAATGTTTTGGACTATGACAATATTTTTCGTTTGTATTCAGTATCATCCATATGAATTCTAACTTGTTTAAGATATTTTTGAATTAGAATATACTATACAAGTAACCGACGTATATATAAATCAAATTACACGTTCTAAAACAAATTTAGTTAGTTCTGGATAATACAATCGAAGAATCACTACGAGATGCCTTGATATCACTTATGGAGCATAATTTGTTTAATGATGACGATTTTGTACACACAAACATATAATTTTTGTTTTAATTTAATAAAGATAAGTATAATTCAAGCGGGAATAGTTGATCCAACTCGCTTCATTAACATTTACCCCGATATAGATGAAGCGTGTGATATATTTGTCATATGTGTTGATAATTTGGGTATGTGTAATTAACATTTCTTTAAAATTAATTTTTAAAAGTGACTGGATTACGAAATAAAGCTACATGCATCGCGTGCGTCGTAAAAAACAAATAGCCAAATATATTTTAAAATTATATAATAGGTTGCTTTTTATGAAAAATATTATTTACAAGAACATACTAATCATCATATTCCACCAAATGTATGTTGAATTATCATAAGCATTATTGTTAACATATCTGTTTTTTATTAAATAGACCTCTGAGGAGTCTTGTTTCACTTATCGACATATATGTGCTGACTTCGATATGTGTAACCAATTTTATCAATTGCGACGCCGAAGTATTTACGCTATGTCAAATAAATATTTATTAATAACGAATAAAAAAACCTTGCTTTAGATGAATTTGGGAATATTCACCAGCTGAATCAACCAGAACAGAAAAATATCTTACACGATGTTATGGCTAAACTGGGAAATCTTCCTATTAGAAACTTGACATTAACTTTGACCCAACCATGAATTTGAAATTTCTGCAGTCAAAATTAAAAACTATAGAATTACGAGTTTAATACGGGTTTGTTTACTTGATTGTTTTATCTCTGTTGCGTAAAATATGACACAATTTATCGTAGTAATTAAAATTTTTAAATACTGCATCTATAGTCGAAAAAATAACATAATCCCTTGAAGTAGTTTTTTATAGAAAAAGAAACTCTATGTCAAAAAGCTACGCCAATAATCTTGTTTATGACGATTGTTACAACAAAGCTAGCAACCACAAAGGGTGATAGTTGTAACGATTTTTAATATCGGGATTTTCTATCAATCTCGCCACAAGTGTTGATGTGCGAAAAAATATAGTAATTTTTCATATCCTTTTTTACATTATGGAATTTTCTAATTTGTGATAGATTTTTTAAATAATACATAGTTTTTTATGTAAAGTGAGTAAAGTTTTACGTGTTTGATATCACTAGTAACTTTCGAATAAAACCCTAAAAACTTGTACATTTAGTTCAACAAAATTAATAGATATGTTCAAAGGTGAATGTTATAAAAATATTTTTTGCTATAAAATTGGAATAAAATCATGTAAATTATTTGAATTTGAATTTATATCTAATTTTGTACTATATATTTTTTAGGTTTATTTGTGTTTTTGATTACTATATACATAAGTATACCATAAAAATCTTTTTTTAAACTAAAAAAATTGATAAATAACTATATTACTATTTCACTTTTTCATTCGTCAACAAATTTAAATTTTTGCAACACGGTATATAGCTAACATGCGTACCGCCGTATTCTATTTTTATATCCTCCCAATTATAATATTTTAAAGTTTATTTAATACCTTCGGGTATTAAATTTAACGCAAACAAATTAATGAAACAAATAAGAGTATCATAATTGAATAATTAAGTAGATAAACCACAGTCTCATTCGGGTTTAGAGGTAATCACGTTGTTACAAATCCTCATTGTGATTACATTAATGATGCGCAATGAAAACTGCAATGAAGAAATTAGAATATCTCACTGAGAATCTGAAATAGTGGAATCACCATCTGCTCTTTCGCTGAAACAAAAGAGGAAATGGATCAACTATCTCTATGGATAAAAGAGAACAAATAGTGAATTGTTGAGACCCGGCTTCAGTACCAATGTGATAAATACCTCAATTAAAATTACCATTAACAACCATGACGTCGATCATTTCAAATATATAAAAATCGAGAACAATTGTTTCAAAAATGGGTGACAGTGCTAAGAATTCACTTTTCACGACAGACCAAAAGGAACAAATAATTAGCTGGGTTGATGAGAACTCAATAATATATTGGCGCAACTAAAGCAAAAATGACCGATATCTTTATATATATAAAATCGTAATGTCCGTGTGTCTGTCTCTGTGTCTGTGTGTACACCTGAGTACGCATGCGTCACAATTTTCTTTTTATTTACGCAATTATATGAGTAATAAAGTTAATACTGTTTTAAACATCTTACAATAGTATTGATTCATATCAAAAATGAATTTTTCCAATAATTAAAACCAAAGATATAAGTGATTTAATTTGGCGTCGAGGACCGATTTAACAATGAATCGGTGTTTATTGCGGAGTTATTGTAAAAAACGCATTCAATTAAGTTTTAAATATTACATTACAATATGATTAATAGTGTTGAATATAGAGTGTGTTGAAAATACTTAAATGTTAATCGTAAGTCTCTATTTATAAAGATGTTCCGAAATTGTTCACCCTATTAGTAGCATGACAATGAAATATACGAATGAATTAAGTTGTGGAATCATTGGTGAAATAAAATTTTCAATTATTTATATATTTTATACATATTACAACGAAAAGGTTTTAATTTAACGCCAAAAACTATATACGCTAGAGTTAATAATTGGATTAGCTTAGAAATGTTTAGTATAAAAATACTTATCAGCTTTTTAGCTAATTTCAACATTGAGTCATTGCATACTTGAGAATACAATTAAAATAGAGTTAAAGCTTCACACAATTTATATATTTACGTAAAAAATATATATTGGCGTTATTCAATATGAAGCTAACTTAGGCACAACCTCGAATATAAAAAACTCACTGAAAGTATGCATAATATTACATTTGTCCTGTAACTAACAATACTTAATGAAAAGCACATCAAAGTAAAACTGACAACATGTTTGCAAAATTCGAGTTTATAAAATTATTTCAACAAAATTTATAAACTAAATAAACTTATTGTTACTTCTTAATAGAATTTTACGAAAGTTTAATTTTTCTTTACACAGAAATGCTTTAAGTTTGAAAAACAAGAAAATTATCGTTTAATTTTTTATGATATAACTTAATAAATCCAATTTTTATAATTTTTATTTAAAAATGATTAATAGTTTTTTTAAAATAAATGGTATTCAGTAAAATAGGTTCAATAATTATAAACACAGAAAATAATATATATGCGCGCACACCATAATAAATGAAAAATCTAGAGTAAATTTGTTAATTGTGCAAATACTAACTATAACAAGTATGTTTCACATATAATACGGGTTTTATAAGTTTTGTATTTACCCGCACACGTTTTGATTGGCTTACGACAGCACTTCCCGATTCATTTGATGTTCAGCACCAAAATTTAATTTTAAGGTAGAAATGGGGTTCAAATTCGCTTAATGTAGTCAATTCGTGATCTAATATACATAAACCTATTTTTAAATCAATAATATATTTCGTCCAAACTGTTGTTTATTTATTTAATTAACTCTGAGAAAACTAAAAATAAAGTGAGGCTATATAAAAAACAAAACAAAAAAACAATTGCCGTAGCCACCGGGCAAGGAAGCTAAGGCGAAGCCGTGCTTTTGCGCTAGTATACAATATAAAGGTATCACTTAGCAAAATCAATAGAGTGATTGAATAATTACACTACACTCTAAAATCCCTGGCTACAGTTATTCAAAGAATAAATGCGAATAAACTATTCATAAGCGAAAGGAATTTGCTAATATGTTTCGCAAATTAGAAACAACCGTAACGTTGAATGTTATTGTTTTTCTCGATGACGTTGGATTCACAGTTGTGACGAGACCAAAACGCGGTAGATCCTTAGTGGGAACATTTGTTTATGTTTTTGTTCCTGTTATAAGAATCAGGAATATTTCAGTTATTGCTGCCATAAAAAAGAACGGCATTTTTTCCAAAAAAATACACGATAAAACCGTGTCAGGTGAGGATTTTAGAGCTTGACTCTATGAACAACTGAAGATTTCTTGTTTATCGAAAGGAATTGAAAATCTAGTTTTCATAAGGGATAACGCAAGAATCCATCATTACATAGGTCTGTAGAGTGTTGTGGAAGATGTAGAATTAACAAAAAAATATCTGCCTTAAAACTCACCATATTTAACCCCAATTAAAAGTAATTTTCTGTATGGAAAAATGTGGTTGTCAGAGGGAATTATAAAAATGATACTGAGCTAACTTTGACTAATTCTGAAAGTTTTGAGCAGATTACTATCAACCATTGTGATGCATTTGAAAGAAAAATGTTTCAACGACTAAGTCTTCTAGAGATAAAATAATTATCGAATAATAAGATTTTTCTTGTAATATATTAAAAATAATGTGTTTGTTTAGTTGGCATATTAACACATGTGGCAAATTTTATAGAAAAGCCATGTGTATAAAAACTCCCGTAAAACAGACCTTACACAACGCGAGTTTTGCATAAATCTTTTCGTTTATAAAACAAATTAACTGCGTTTTAAAAGTATTCCTGTATTCATCACAGTCAAATCATCTCTATAAAACTTTTTCACAAACCGTCTACATTTGTAGTGTTATTGCGTGAATTAAAAAGTATGAACTTGATATTTGATCTATTCATCGTATGGCATTCAAATGAATAACACGAACACTTACTTTATCATAAATAGTAGAATAATGTCGTATAAATACAATAACCGCGTACATTCACTACCAAACACTTGACCTGGTGCTTCGTATTCTTAATAACAAACATACATTTGAACAATTTTTAAAGCAGTTTCATTAAAATTTAACAGTTAGAAACATATGATTTTATAAACATAGTTTAAAATCGTTAGGATTATTTTTCTATATTAAAAGATTACAATTATAATACTTGTATATACTGAAAACTATAGTAGTTTTTCAATATCTTATATTCTTATAATTGCATTAATATTGCATTATACAGAGTCAACAGTTCTTAAAAATATGAGTTTAAATTCTTGTATAGTAGATAGATCAAAAATTATTCTGTAATAACCATTTTAATATGGAACACTGTTTTCAAAAAAGATTTATTTTAGACATTTTTTAATTACTATAATTTTTTCACGAACCCAACGAAAAACAGCTCATTTTAAGGGACTGAAAAACTTCAATATCTCATGGTTCTTTGATATACACAATAAAAGATATAACTATTCAAAATCGTATGTGTATTAGAAAAATAATCGTTTGTTAAATTATTACAAATCAATTTTATTAAAATATCACACAGGTTTTCCTTATGACATTTTTTTTAACCTAAAGCAGATATGAAATATATGATTATTGTTATCAGTTAGAAACAATTGTTACATTAACTTAGTTTCATATATAAAAGTAAAAAGTGGAGCATTTTTTATAATACTGTAGTAATAAATAAAGTTATTTTGAGAAAATTACGTCATAGTATGTTATACCTCAACATACTGAATATATTATATCGTTTTTATTGTAAAATTATGAAAACATTTTATCGTTTTAACATTTCACCTATAGATTAGATAATTTTCAAATATATATTTTTTATTTTTACAATTGGGTGATAAAATCTACTCCAAAATGATTTTGAGGATGACAATAGTTGTCACATTTGTTTGTATGGTACATTGACAATATGACTTCTAGTAAGCTTTAGATTTCTTCGCATTGAATCATTTCGTGCAAGGATCTGATGTAAGTATTTGACTAAAGGCAAATACTAAAACGACTTTAGTTAATTTTGGAAAGTGGGATCGAACATAATCTACGACTAGCATTGATATCACTTAGAGGACATGAGTTATTCAATTATGATGGTCTAGTACATATAAACATCTACTGTTTATTTTAATTTAATTAAGAGAAGTATAGTTGAAGCTGGAATAGAAAATCCAACTCGTTTTATTAACATTTTTCCTGATACAGATAAAACGTGCGAAATATTTGTCGTATGTGTTGATAAATTGGGTACGAGTAATTAAAATTACCCTTAAATTAATTTTAAAAAGTGACTGGATTTCGAAATAAACTCACATGTCTTCCATGTGTCGTAAAAACAAATCGCGAAATTTATTTTTAAATCCAATAATATTAGATTATATTTTACGAAAGATACTATTTACGCCAACATTCTAATCATCATGTTCAAACGGATGTATGATTATTTATCAAAAACATTATTTTATATATAAATAAAATTGGTTTTTCAAAATAGACTATTGAGCAATTTCGACTCATTTATCAGAAAATGTGTGCGGTATTTGATAAATGTGACAAATTTGAGCCATTGCATCGTAGAAGTATTTACACTACTGCTAATTTATATTTAATATTAAAACTCATTTTAGATCAATTTAGAAATATTCGGAAGGTGAATCAACCAGAAGAGAAAAATAACTTACACGATGTTATGGCTAAAATTGGAAATCTTCCTATTAGAAAGTTGACCTTAATTTTAACCCAATCATGAATATGAAAGTTCAGTTCCCAAATTTTAAAATCTATAGAATTATGATTTTTATTAGCTTTCGTTCACTTGCTTGTTTTTACTCTCTTTTGCGTAAAATTTCAAAAATTTTTAAAATTATTAAAATTATTCATTGACATAAAATATTAATGTTTTTAGTTTCTTTTGTTAATTAAGATGAAATATAAAGGAATACTTTATTATTAAAACTATAAATAAATTTAATTGATGATTTTTTCCAATAATTTCTTCAATATTTTTGTCTTTAAATAAATTATAACATAATTTAACAATTATTTCCCCTTTCCACAATATCCATGCATGTGGTTTAAATGTTATGAAATACGTTGATCTTGTACACAAAAACTACTGGCATTCACCATACAACCTATATAATAGTGTGTGTAAAACACACTATTGGTTTCAAACAAAGAACAGTAGATGAAATCTATCATTGATACATGAGAATATTATGTGGATTATTTTTGTAAATTAGGTACAAAAGAACCTTTATGTTGCACAACAATATTAACCATTGTTGTAGAAATCATACATAATAATATTGTGACAAATTTTTACATCTTGATATCTGTAGTGTTCTTTCAAAAATTAAATTATTCACGTTTATTTTTGATTACATTATTGTATATTGTTACTTTTTACAATATAATTCTTGATATTAACTTTATATTATCAAGTGTTTGATAAATTTATCGTACATTAAATAGTGCAATGGAGTAATTAGATATTAAATAATTTCAATCAACACTATCTTATGTGAATTAATGTGAAAAAAGATACAATAGTTTTGTATTTTATCAATTAATTATCTTTACCATTATTTAATTTGTTTTATCTTACGTACAAAATTAACATATTTTATTGTTGAATATGAAGCCTAGTGGAAACTATTACGCGGCTATAGTTTGTAATTTTGCATAAATCTTAAAATAACAAATGTTAATTTAAGGCCTTACTTTGACGGGTGTATTAACACATCGTGTTACTAGAAACAAACCGGATGAAGACAATGTATAAAAACTTTTTATTTTCTATAATTTTTAGTTAGTTTGAATTGTCAATGGCTGCTGACTTTTTTATAAAAAGATCATTGGATAATATAAAGCATCATGAGGCCCTTAATGGAGAGTTAGAGGTAAATTTAGAATTACTCGCATATTTAAATTTTTTAGAAACTAATTCTAAATACTGCACTAGCAGATACTGATTGGTTCGTAAATAGATACCCAATTTCAGCCGAAATATGTACAATATGGGCTGAGTGTGAAGAATTAAAAAGTAACTATTACAAGATATATCTTGTACGTATTGTATCTATTAATTACATAAAGTTGAATGGTTTTATGAACCTATTGAATGTTTTGGGTGTGTGGTAATATAACGTTTATCAATTGTAGTTTTAGTTTCGTTTAGGGTGTTCTCGCTTTGACTTGCAAAAATCCTGTATTTTATTTATAGGTTTGCATAAAACTATTTAAAAACATCAATTTTGATGTAGAATGATGAGAATTGTCTATCAATTGCCAATGATAATTGTTATGAAAAAGGCTTATGTGACGCCATATACCGTGCATCCTATTCACGTATTTCGTTGATATAAACATAAAAAAATTACATTGATAAATTAATCAAATGTAATTCTTAATGGTTATAGGTCACACTAAAACAATCACCATTCATGATGTAATCTCTCGAATTGAACACAGAAGAATAAAGAATTTGACCTTAACATTCGAATCACAATGAACTTAGACATCCAAAATGATTAATTTGGAATTTATTCACTTACTTTACTGACATATGAATATAGTTATGTTTTTAGCCCATGTTTGTTTATCTTATTATTTACTAGCGCTAAATTCAGCGTTGCTTAAAAGTTTTTGAGATAAACGTTTATTTGAGTATAATATCCCATCCATTTTAATATATTATTTAAATGATGGTATCTCTTGATAAACGCCCAAACAGTGCTGGACATATAGTTAGTTCCAAATAATTCCTATGATTAATCTTTAGACTACATACAAGTTACATAGCTAATGCTAATATACAGGTTTTAATTGGAAGGTTGAAGTTGAACTATAATGAAAAACGCAAACTCACTCAGTCGATTTAAATAGGGCCTAAATTTTGCTACCCCTTTAAAAATCGCAGAGTATTTGAATGTAGGCACAAAAATAATTCAGTCATGAGTACGCTATGGTGTAACACTGAGGGTAACAATATTGATAAAAACAAGTAGAAATTTTATTCGTAAGTCAAAGATCTCTATGATATGGAATGTTACGCTTGAAGTATTTAAAACTGGCCAGTGCGGCTGCTGAAATAAGACATAATATAATGATTATGATGATAGTTGCTTTGCTCCCTGTGGAAAATCTGGTTTTTGCGTGAACTCTACTAACAACGCTTGAAACCGTCACAATCGATGTCGCGGGTGTTGAGAGTTTCCTGTGACATTATTATGAAGATAAACAAATATAATTTCTATACGATTTCGCGGTAGAACCCATTCCATACTCCACGACAAGTCCCAATCTCGGATCGGCGAATATAGCTGCTTTATCCACATCTGCCGACTGAAACCTATATACACAGTAACTAACGGCAAAAATATTTAAATAACTCGCGAACAAAATAAGATCCAAAATATCCCAAAACATCCGTTAATAAATATCTCAAATATAGTATTGTCTCACAATCTATAACAGAATCACCCAACTACGACATCATAACAATCAAGTGTTAAAATTACTTGTGATAATTTTTCATCGAGTTTGCAGGCTCTATGTTGTAAATTTTCTAGAAAGTCATCAGAAACTTTAACTTTTGAGTTCAAGTCATCTAATGTGACATAAATCTTTAATAAAAAACAAGTTAAAGCCAATTTTCTAGATTATGCAATATGACTTCTAAATCGCCGTTCCAGTTGGCTAGTAAAGGTAGGTCCATGTGAGCAAAATTAACAGCTTTTGAGGACTTCGAAACAACCATTTGAGTTACCGCATTATGTATTAACGTCCGACATTTGTTTTCATCGAAAGCACCCACAAATTTTACGTCAATTAAATCGTCAAATTCTCTTACACATCGTATTTTATAATACGCTGGATTTATCATGACATGATGGTTCAAGGGTATGCAAGGATGCTTGATTTTGTCGACCCTGTTTGAATCCTAAATTTGAGTCATACAATAAATCAGTAGTACATGGATATTATTATGAGGCTATAACCTACATGAAAAAGTTTTTTATACACAAGGTGTCGAACCCTATTTATTGAGGCACATTTGAACGTATTAGCAACTACATCGTACTCTTGCTCTATGTAATTGACTCTGTATGACATTGTATTTGGGAATATTCTTCCATGCAACGAGGGAAATGATAGAAACAACCCGTCGTTATTGAAAGATAAAATTGTTGGCGATTTCATAATCTAAATCCAAATAAATTGACTAATCAACGTGTAATACTTGATTTTCAATGTCAATGGCATAGAAGCTAAATAAAAATATATCTTTGTGGAATTCATCTAGTTCTTCAGCTTGTTGCACGTTATCAACACTCAAATAGTTTATATTCCATTTGGTGTCAGTTTTTTTCAGGTATTCGTATTGTTTTTGAGTGATACTTGTATGAGTATTAATATATTTTTAAAAAGTGTAAAATTAACCTCTCTTTAAAAAATCTTCTGTAGAATATTTTGAGAAATATTTTTTTATTATGCACATGGCCAATTTTCATTTGTTCTTTCACTTTACTTGTGCATTTTACAAGGCCTTCGTCTAAATATTAAACGTTACTTATTTCCTACAGGGTTAAATAAAAAGGTGACTGATCCTTATTAATGTACACATATGGAGTGAATGAGATCATTACCATAAAGGAATAAACAGTTACAACAAATAAAACATAATTTAACAACTATAAAAAATTTCGAATTATGAAAATCTTCAATCTAATTGTTACAATAACAATTCTTCCTTTCAAATGTAAATATGACTTTTGGGGGTGTGTTGGACGGGTTCGGTTTTAAAGTATACACCATACAATTGGAAAAACCATAGTCATATTTAATAATAAGCATGCCGTACTACATTAATTATGAATTTATTAAAATACTGTTCACCCCCTACTATAGTGTCTTCTACAGGTAATATTTTCGCCAAGTGAAGTATTATGCTGAACCAAAAAAGTTTTGTCACACTAATCTTTCTCCTATTTGTTTCAGTTTAAAATTATAGTGTTGTTAGTATTCAGTTTACATCGTAGTAGTTTCAAACATTGTACAATGCGATTATAGCTGCTTAAAATTATGTGCATATACTACTCATATTTACGGTTTAAATCAATAGTCACCTATTTGTTAAAATTTTGTTTTGAATAAAAGTCATACTTTTGTAACTAAAATGCCATTCTCTCGTGTTATAAAAAAGTCGGTCGACCAATTTATATGTATACAATATTTTAAGCTTTTACTCTTGATTGTCGCCCAAAAAATATAATTTTAGTTTTGAAATGTTTATACTTCATAAACATTGGTCTCATATATTTTCTTAATGCTTTATAATAATGAAAATGTGTCAAAAATTAAGAAAGTTAAATGTTAATATATCTTACGGAAAATTTTTACCACAAGATAGAAGTGTTCTTGATTGTAATACTCTATCTTGCACCATAATTACAAAAAGGGTTAATATTGTGACAAAAAGTGAAATTATCACATAAGTGTTTTTTGAGAGAATCTATTAGCACATGATCAAGTCATTATCTTTACGGATATCAGCCAAAGTAATGGATCTGATAATTGAGCTCAAATGAGCTTTATAGCGTTTCAAACTTGTACATAATGCCATTAGAGGAAAGGCATATTTTTACCACAAAGTTGAAATCTTTTCATATCTACTATATATGTTACCGGCAATGTTTGAATTACGCAATTGTATACATTGCCTAAGGTTTTCGGGCAAAGTAAAAAGTACACAATATTTCACACATTGCCTAGAATAGTGTTTCCCAACCTTGTTTATGAGAAATTTTTTGTGGGTCATGGAACATTTTTGGTTAAATTATGACGGCGTTGGGTAAACAGCGACCCATGCCCCGAAGCCTACGCCCCGTGTTTGCGCATCTCTGGGTTCTGGGTATTATCGATGATGTTTAGTGTGTAATTTAAAAAAACTCATCTGTATTTACATTAATGTATAAATAAATGTACAACATTATCTTTCATAATGCAGGTTTTAAAAAAATCTCATTAAATAATATTTCCAATAATAATAATAAGAAGAAGGAGACAAATAGAGAGTTTTATTATAAATAAATTAAATAAACTTAGATTTAGATATAAAATAAAATTGGTTGCACGCGTCCAAGACAACTATAACGTTAACCAAACTTTAAACTCGTTTTCGGAAAATGTTTTTCATTTGCATTCTGAACAACCTATTAAATAATTCTTAAAAAAAAATAAATAATATTGAGACAGAATTTATATTTATATAGAGAAACATTTTTTTAAGATAATGCTGCATACAATAATTTTTTATTGATTAAAAAAGCTAACTAAAAACAAGTTTAACAGAATAAGAGATCTTCGGTGAAAAATTATGAGTATCGTAATTTTAACAAACAAATTGTTCATACTATTTATTCATATTATAATATTAATACCATAATAATTTATTTTATTTTTATTACGAGTAATTCTATCAAATGAAACTAAAATGAATGAGAAAATATAATGTTAAAAAAATAATATTGATATTTTAACCTCAATAAAAGACATACATCGGGAAATAATAGTTAAAAATTGCTTAAAAAAATTAATATACTAAAAAAGTTGTAATATTTGATTAAATTTGAAGCTTATACTATTTTGTGGGTCAACAGATTTTTTTTGGTAAAATGTGGATCATGACAAAAAAGGTTGGGAAACACTGTGCGGGGAAATACATAACATATCAATATCATTTTAGGAGAAACTAGCGCAAAAGCACGGCTTCGCCTTAGCTTCCTTGCCCGGTGGCTACGGCCATTGCTTTTTTTATATAGCCTCACTTAATTTTTAGTTTTCTCGCTGTTATATATACACTAACAATT
>JAOPJI010004782.1:0-34970 GCA_027122695.1 Merluccius productus
TTGAGAACAATGTTTGCACATGCGTACTGATGCGTGACAGACACACGGACACTACTCTTTTATATATATAGTAGATGACCCTATTCGATCTAAAGTTAATTTGAATAAAACCAATATTCCTTTGCGAAAGTTCAGTTTAAACACTATGCACCTATAAAGGTACTTTTTAATTGGTGTAACGTATACTAGTTCACCCGAAAAGATAGTTGAGTTAATAGAGACTCAGTAAATTCAATGGTTTGATAAAGACAAAAAGAATAAGAAAAGGTTTATTCAAAAATAATGCCTATCAAACTATATCATAGGTTTGGGCGACGAGCGAAGTTTTAACGACGCAAACACTAGGACTTAGTGATGCGCCGTCTTTTAGGAAAGACTCAATTTGACTTTGCAGAAGAAGATCACGCGAAAAGAAATTGCACTTGACAGGATAGATGGAGTTAGTGGACGCATGGTAGCCATCAATGGACAGCTCAATCGACGCGCTTTTGGTGTCTTTATCCAGTATAGAAAGATTCCACGTGAACACATGCTTCGAAAAATCAAACTGCCCTTCCGAGATATTAATAACGTTAGGACTTCCATGGAAACTAGGACTAAAAGTAGTCGTTAGTGCAAAGTCAGTTGCACGTGAGTAGTTACTCGAGGTGAAAACTAACGGTCACATTTTCCAACGTAAAACTAGTGTCATTTAGTTCCACATCCAAAATAACACTAACACTGGTGTCTGAAGTTTTATCAATCCAAGTGTTCACTAAAATAGATAGCCACGTCAATAAATTTGGTGCAAACGTAACAGTAATCATCAACTGAGTTCACAAATACCCTGCAGAATTAAATCATCGATATTATTAGACTGGTAGCGCCATTTCAACACTCCAATATCGTTGTTGAGTGGAAAATTACGCCCACCTTCTTTGATGGCGATAAGAGAATTGTCAAAAAATTGCTTCTTATCGATATTTGGGTGAGTCTAAATAAATTGGCAGTGACATTAAGTTGAGGGAAGTAACGAGCTAGACATCACTTGCAGTGTGAGTTTTGCGTTTGGTTTCTGTGTGAATTGGAATTTGGTATTGGAAAACTCGTTGTGCGCGATATTGACTGTCATGGCACCTGTGAGTTCGTATTTGTCCAATTGTCCATTACGATTGATGGCAGCAGAGACAGTTTCATTCAACTTTACCATAACTTTATGATCCCTAATTATAAGGTGGAATTGAATGGAAGAAGAACCCGAATTACACAACAGTCGAGTTGACACGCTGACTGGACTGTGTTATCGGTGGTGAGTCAGCGGACAATGGTGGAGTGATTACAACTTTGCTAGCAAAAGAAGCGCTTCCAGATTTTTTCTTCTTCAACTGCAACGACTTGACCGATTTCCCAAAAATAGTATTCTTCGAAGAAAAATAACCAGCGTCATGCAACCTCATCAAGTCTTTCCCATCAATCACTCTGTTGCAAAGTTTGATGACCAAACAACAATAAATGGAATACTTGGTAGAAGCTTTTTGTGACACGTCTGATAGAACATTGGCATCGTTGGACATGGAGCCAAAACTATAGGAAGAGGACGAATTGGAACCTTTCAGATTGTTGAAAATATTGGAAGCAAGCGAGGCCAGCGGAGAATTGAATAACCCGCTGTGGTTTCCTCTATTGGATAAGCGTTCTTGTTGTCGTTGCATTTTTTGTATCATATCAAATTCTTTGGCCTTTCTTTTCATTGTTTCTTTTGCTTGGTGTTCTCTATCCTATTGCGATTCATTGGGGTATTACTACTTGCTTTAACTATCACAGTTGAACATACTTTTTTGACTATTTCGGCCAAAATCTCATTTTCGCTGTGCATATTAATTGAGAAAATGACTTTCCTAAGATCGATATTCTCTAGATAGCCCAACGAAACCAACTCATCAAAGGCAAACACTAGTGTCACTGCCATCGTTCGAACAGTGTCTTCACTTACTGGATAGCAATAATGAGAGACCAGTCTCGAAAGCATTCTCAGCGTTTCCAAATCCTCAAAAATATTGCTGTTCAAACTAGTCATCACCACCATGTACAACGGCCCCATTGGTTGATACACATATCGAACATGGTCGCCCTCAATGAAAGTGTGTTGAGATTCGCTACTCAAGCGACACACAAACGCATTGAGATACTGCTCTATGGTGCTTTTGGAGAGGTCTGAAAACTGCCTCGAAAGCAAAACTATAATTGCTCACATGCATAATGGTGAATCTAGCTAATACTTGATCCATTCTTCGTTACAATGCTAGCTGCAATTATTGTCTAAAAAAAATTATTTCCCCCTCACACATCCACTACAACACATACCATTACAAACCCAATAACCAATCACCGGATAGATGACTCTGCATTCGGCGATCTTCGTGCAAACTAACAATATTTTAAAAGTAGACCCTGTTGTTTGTTAGGTATTGCCAAGCTAACTTAGGCATTGGGAATAGTAATGGGTGGAAAAATATCTAACGTGTACAGGATTAATTGTATAATTCACAAACGAGTTAGTCTTGGTCGATTTTCAGTTATGAATGTCATTATTTTTACATTTTTCTTCAGTCATATTGCATCCATTTTTATGTAACTCGCGCTTTATGCAATTCTAATGCAATTTGTGCGTACTTTTTTGGCATTTAAACCAAACGTATTTTAAAATAACTCTAAATCATGCGTTGCTTGAGAGTTTTTCAAATGGGGCGTTTACTTAAGTGATTTGTTACAATGGATGGGATGCTTTTGTATACATTTTGTATACAGGGTATTAGCTAATGTTTAGCAGGCTGTTTAATAATGCACCTTCACCAACTCAAAAATATCTCTCACTTTTTGAACCGCCGTTGGAACGCTTTATAATTGTGGAAATTTTCGTAATATACTAGCTTTATGAAATAACACTTAAAAAAGTTAAACTGTCTCATTATTTATGAAGTTTATGAAGAGACCGATTGAATTAAATTGATATTGAACTAATCAAATCAATCAAAAACATTTGCTCCATACGTTGATGTGAAAATAAACGTGATAACAAATTATTCAGTTAATTATAAATTTTTTCGCTAAAAACAGTTAATCGACGGTAAAAATATAATTCCGAAGTAGATCAATGGAATTTAAATCGGTGGTTTGATCGTTTACCCATCTGTAAATTCTAAACATACCGATGCATGTAAGAGAAGAATTCTGGATTTAGTAACCCGAAATTAATATGAGTACAATAAAATTTGGGTGACGTCGACTACTAATCAACTAGTCCATTGCCATTAACAAAAACCTATCGATACTTTACTAAAGTATGGCTAGATCATGCTGTCACTTGCCATGTTTAATATTCGGCGTATAACCTAGACCACGTTTTCTAGAATTAGGAACTAACAGCCACTTTTCCATTATAATCTGATTACCTAACCCTCTAATCGGATTATATCTTTGAAAATCAGCAAAAATTAATGTATTCTTACATAGTGATAAGAATTGAATTAATTCTACCCAAACATACGAATTGTATGTATGTTTTCGTCACAGTAGTACGGCTGTAAAGCGTTTGTGTGTATAGCGAAGCAAATTTTTTGAGCTTGCGTGCGAGGAACCACACACCAGGACACCCCTCCCTTGTACACATAGTAACTAGATGTACGTAATTCGATTTATTTTGCTCAAATTTACCGCCAAGTCATTTTCAACTTTATTTGACGGCCCAATGTGGAAGATCATAGTGGTAACATTGTTTCAAAGTGCGCATGCAAATAAACTAATATATACGCACATTTAAAAGTGATAAATTCATCTAAAACACCACAGGTTCACTACGACACCAAACCACAAATGTAGTTGTTAAACGTTGAACAAAGAGTTGAAAAATCCAACTTTGAATGAATACGTACAAATTCTGTCGTAGGCATTAAGCAAAAATGACAATGTTACCATGTACAACAGTTTTTTGATGTTTAAGCATGGTGCAGGGAAAATTTAAAATTTAATCTCTAGTTGCGCACTCATCCGCACTTGCTCCTTCAAAATGATGCCTTACTGGTGAGCCGATCGCTTAAATTGGACCTTTTGTACTTTCATATTCTAGGAAACGCTACATGACGTCCCTTTTGGACGTCTACAAGGAGTTCCCCCACTTCGTACAGGCCATATCTTTTCATAGAGGCGTGGCCATTAACGCCAGCTTGTTTTACGCTGCGTTCTGGGTGATATCAAGTATTTGCACGTTTCACATAACACTCATTCAATGACTTACAACACGTTCGTGATATAAATTTATAATGTCTATTTTAGGGCCGTATAAATCAGGTTGCCACATTAAAGAAATTTGCGTTTTAATAGAAATTTAGAAATGGAAATCCTCGATGAATTCTACAAGGAAGCAGAGCGGAAAGAATACCGCAAACTATGATGTCCGTTATCATTTGATTAGCTTTTGACATCTCTTTTAAATATACCATTAAAGTTTCGTTATTATCTTATAAGGCGCATTCATAAACTTCTTTAAATAGATATAGCGATTTAAAATCAACTCCTTTAAATAGATATAGCGATTTAAATGAAAATGCGAATTTAATGAGAATTCCAAGTCATTTTGGACCCATAATAGTCGTGCAGGAGTTGCCTGAACTCGGCTGACTGTTTGGAGGTTTGGAACTCTAAGCACATGTTAACCTATTTCACAGTGAATTCACGTTGTCCAATTGCGAATATTACTTTACAAAGGTAGACGCTGGTTTCCACGGAGACTCTTTCTGTGGAGATCTCCCGTATACTACACGAACACATATCAGACAAATGTACAGTGGATTTATCCAGATGAATATTGATTGGAATGTGAGTGATTTACTGACCTTATTTGACGTTCGTTTGCCATTTTAAAGAGTTCGGCGAGCCCGCCTGGTCGGTCACTTGTCGTCAAAGAAATGGTTGCCAGTCGACCATTTGAAAATAAAGCCCTGTCGATAACTTTGGTCAGCGTGATTGCATCTATATTCGACCCACAGACAACGAT
Organism: Merluccius productus; assembly: GCA_027122695.1. NCBI lineage: Eukaryota > Metazoa > Chordata > Actinopteri > Gadiformes > Merlucciidae > Merluccius > Merluccius productus. Next base: position 5,033 of record JAOPJI010004782.1, read on the forward strand.
GGCCACTCTAAATAAAGTTGCGTCCTTAGTAGTGAGGGTGAGTTACTTTTTGTGTTGCAGGTGATTGAGTTTGCCAGCTACCAACGCTGCCACGCCGGCTGCCCCCGCTCCCTCTATCACACATCGCTCGAATTCGATTAGTTTGAAAATGGCGTTGAAAATTTCTGATTCACTGCAAAATTACGCAATTAATCGGCGGACCTATCATATAGTGCAAAACTTAAATTACTCAACTTGAATCATCTGGTCGTATAGTGGAAGAAGGATGTTTAGGGCGTTGGAACCGATCGTTTTAACTCCCAAACCTTCCATCAAAAATTAAGCGGCATTTATTTGATAATTTTTTTAACACTGCATTAATTAGATAATTTGTACACAAATAAAAGTTGTACCGTCAGCTACTGTCAGACTCGATTCAGTTTGCAAAGTGACAGGCATTTGTTCTTTTATAGCAACATCCATAGAAGCGCATATGGAAGGTTCCACGCCCTATTAGAGTAGAAAAATGTGAGTTTTACACATTAGTCGTTACAATAATTTGGCAGTTTGGGTAGAGTTTCTTGGCGGCTACTGCGATTCCCGCAATGAGACCGCCGCCTCCGACAGGTACAACGATGGCATCCAAATGAGGTGTTTGTTGGGCAATCTCTAGCAAGATAGTCCCTTGGCCGGCAATAATCCAGGGGTCATTAAAACTATCCGCAGTTGTCACCTTTCTACCATCATAATCACCGTACCCATTGACGTATTTCAGGTTGTGATCTTTGGCGTAGCTGAGCGCGAAATTTTTGGCCTCGTCAAAATTTTCCCCCTTGAGTATTACATTGGCTCCGAGTTGCTGACATTTTTCAATTTTAACGATTGGAGCTGTTTCCGGAATACACACAGTTACAGGTATTGATAGATTTTTGGCATGGTAACTCAATCCTAGAGCGTGGTTGCCTGCGGATGCGGCCACCACGCCTCGTTCACGTTGGTCCTACCAATGCAGTCATTACATAATCCATTGATTGTTTTTTATGTGCATAATTAAAATTATCAACCGAAATATACAACTTGAAAAATAATTAGGTTAGTTAAAAAAAGAATTCCAATTGTCTGTCAACCTTATCGAGCATTAACAGATAATTCAAAGCTCCTCTTTCCTTGAAACTAAATTCGCAAGTAGAAAGTGTTCGCGAAAATGACCCCTACCTTCCAGTAACTTGCCGATAGTCATGTTTGAAAAACACATCCATATTGTAGTCTTGTGAGAACTTTTCAGACAGCTAAATGTAAACTATGCTCAGTTAGATACTATTTGGGTGTACCAAAAACAACGTTACATTAGTGGAATTTTCCATTGGAATTTCTGCTATGAGAAAGTACCGAAAATTCTGTGAATTTTATGTACGGGTTTATTCTCAAAAATGCATCCTTAATGTCGTTAAAACTAACTATTTCTTCCATAACCATTCCGGCATATATTTTGCGATAGACAGCACGACGACTATCTATAGAATGTTGACTATTTATATGATGGCAGCTGGCCTAACGATGAATTAATATTGAAAACTCGCTCCAAATAATAGTATTAAAGAGTTTTAATGAGCGTCGAATGGGAGATGTATTATGAGTTTAATTGTGCGCTGAAGAATCAATACGAATTTAGAAGAACGCTTTGAAAACGTTTCAATCGCAAATAACTTGCAGCGTTGATTCTATTCACGATTCAGCGTGCACAATTAATGTACAAATTGTATTCACTAGCACTGTAATTAGATCACAATAATAATAATACTTCAATGAAACCTTTTCACTTTGAATACATACGTATAATTACACTGTTGAATTAACACGTCCATATTCAACGTTATCATATGGCAGCATGGGATTAATTTTAATGTCAAAGGTTTTGCTGGGTTATGTTAATTATAACATTTGGTTCAGATGCCAACACCTGATAAGTGAAATCAAGTTGTGTTGCCGGTTGTCAGCGAGAGAGAACGAAACGCGCGTACAAAATTGTTTCTTTTCCGCACACTTAATAAAACTCTCAACATAACAAAAATATTTTAAAGTTGTTTTGAGATTTCCTCAAACTAACTGACATTTGATAAACATTTTATTGGCGTTAAACCATTAATTAGGTAAGAATAAAGCGATTGGTTATTCTCAACGTTTGAAGACCAATATTCAAATGAAGAATACTTAGATTCCAGTCAAGTGTTCTTCTTATGCTTGTACACAGCTTCGCGGCGTGTTTTTGAAAATCCGCTGTGCGTGCGTGGTCATATAACGTCGATTTTGGCTGCAGTATAGCCCAACTTAAGTTTATTCCTAGTTCAAAAAACAATTGTGACAATGCATTTTAAATGTATTGATAGAATGGCTTAAATTTGCACATGTTCGAGCTAGTCGTTACCCATCTATTTCTATTTTTATATAAATACAGAAACAATTGAAATATCTCTTGTTTGTATTAATGTGAAATATCACTGGATAAATTTATTTTAAAATATATCAAGACTCTATAACGAATTAGACATAGAAAACCAAAGACAATAAGTGTGTATTTTCACAGATATATCGACCAAAGTTTTAAAAATGCAGTTTGAATTGCCGAAAAACTCATTTAACGCAACATAAAACAACGAAGCTACAAATTTTTCAAAAGGTACGCATGGACAACACTAAAAAGTTCCTTATACGGAATATGAAGGTATTTCTGCCAAAAACGCAAATCACAACCAAAAATGGATCTTGGAAACAATGGTGTGTCGATTCCGTGGAAAATGTTGGTGATAGATCGTGCATTGAATCTCCTCTCATCGTACACATCCAGCAGGTGGGTGATGGAGTCCATCACCTTGGATATGGTTTGCGAGTCCGTGGGTTTTCTAAATCAACTCTCACATTTTTACTCTCCACTTGAGGGTTCACTTTAGAATATCGAAGTGGTGTTTGGAGGCAATGTTCTCGTCGAACCATTGTTTAAACAACTCCACATTAGTGCACGTAAAGTAGGCGGTGGCACATTGGGTGAAGATGGAGTTGGTTTGTTGATGACTGTCCATTTTGGACATTGAATGCAAAAGCTGAATCAATGACAGTCTCGATATGATTTGCTCCTTTTCATACAATTTAATGTGGTTGAATAGGTATTCAGTAAGTCGATCCACCGTGTCAGAGCTCACTTTTTCAAAGGTTTCCAGGATCACACCACTATTCACAAATTGAAAGGCCATGCGGCGTTGCTTGGACAACACGTTGAACAATAACTTTAGCACACTTGAATAGGAGGAGCTGTTCGAGAAGTACTTACAATAGAAGCCAATCACATCCAATTCGAGCGCATTCTCTTCACTAGGTGACTACAAGAGGAACAACTAGGTTTCAATGGCTCTATTTAAATGTGTACCTTTTTGCATTCAGTCAGAATGTATCTAATTAACGGCTCATCGTGGCACAATTCTATTACACTCTCTAAGCAACTGTAAAATTTCAATTTGAGGACAGAGGGTTTATTGAAGCCGATAATCTGCGGATGGTGGTCCGCAAAAAATCCTCTCATAATATAAAAAATGGTGAGAATGGTGGTTTCGCCTTGATTGCTTTCTTGGACAATTCTATCCAGATCCAATTGAATAGGTCTTAACTGCGTAGGAATGTCAGTGGTGCCTTGAATTGTGGAGTTGTCGTCGGGGAAAAAACTACGAACGATTTTTTGCAGCGCCAACTTTTCAACACTTTGTGAATACACGTGTTTGAGCACTTCATTAATATCTCGTATCTAAGTGGTCAAGTTGGAAGTATAACACAAAGGTAGCCACAACTAAGTAAATACATTAGTGAGGTTGGATATCACATAGGAGTAGGCGGGTAGATGATCACGACCAGCTCGGCCGACTTCTTGCACAAACGATTCAAAACACAACGGATAATCGTAGTGAACAACCACACGAACATTGCTCTTATTCAGTCCCATTCCAAAAGCAGAAGTGGCAACCACAACCTTTGTTTTGTTATTCATAAAGCGATTTTGAACAGCCGTTCTGGCTCCTTTGGTCATGCCAGCATGATAATGATCGATTCTAGAACGCAACTGAAAATGTCACCTTAGTCGCAACCTACATGACATCCTTGTGTGGTTGTTGGGAATCGTTTTCTTTCCAGGCGAATGATGTACGCAAAAACGAGGCAACACTTTCAGTGGTATCTCTTCTACTGCAGTAGACAATAAGATTTCCGTAGTGCACGTCGTTCATCATTGTTGGCAGATACTTTTCCAGTATAGTTAAAAGTTCCTGTAGAACGTGTGTTACTACAACAATTCCAAGTCACTAAAAACCAACCGTGTTTTTATTTTCAGTGTTGATCACGGAGAAATTGATATTTTTTGGAATATTGAAAGAGTATGATGGTGTGACATCTTGACGCCGGCGGGTTTCATCGTTTGAATCTGATGGAGTTGGCAGAGCATCGAAATTCAAATGTCCAACTATATCGTTGATAGCTGGCAACGTGGCAGTAGCAGTCAGCCCCAAAAAACAGTTGGCACCTTTTTCCTTTTTAATCAACTACACAAGTCAACCAAGTGTTCATTTATATCACTGTTTTTACTTCACAAATAAAGAGATAGGCTGGGCGAAAGTTATGCGAGTATTTTGATAAACAATGCGCCTCATCGATACACACAAAAGATATCGATGGAATTTGATCGAGAATGTACGTCGAGAACATCAGCGACTCAGGAGACACGTACACAAGGTCATAGAGACCTTCAGCGACGTTTTTGTATATGAGTCGTTTCACACTGTCATCCAGGTAGTGGTTGATGTAAGCACCTCTCAAGCAACTAGGCAACGACTTTACCTAGGAAAACGCAAATTTACAATGAATTTTTAAGTTCTTGCTAAAAGTCCATTTTATTTTCAAGCATTACTTGATCTTCCATCAACGATATCAACGGGGAAATGACCAACGCTGTGGACTTGAAATGTTGATGGTAGAGCATGGCGGGCAGTTGGTAGCACAAAGATTTTCCAGATCCCGTCTCTTGAACTAACAACGTTGAAGTGCCTTTCAACACACTCAAACACGTTTCTTTTTGCTTGGGTCTAAACTTGGAATGTCCGAAGTTTTTCAATCCCTCGTCTACTAGTTGGTGTATGGCCTTTTCATCCCAATCGCCAAAATTCGACTGCAACACATCAACAGACCCAATTTCCTTATCGAATAATGACATATCAACCGATTGTTTGTTGCTCTCTTCTAAACCTATCGATTGTGAATGTCAAACGTTGAAATGCACGCGGTAAACTGAATATTACAGGACATCAGCTGATCGTAGGACAGCGGTTCAGCTTCTTCGACATTAGAGTTGTCAGATACAGCGCCAACATTGTCAACTGCGTCCAGGTATTCTTGTGCTTTGAATGGTGGTCGTCTTTTGCCTAACGGAGCAGGTAACCCCCCTCCACTCGATGCATTGCACGTATCGAACGTGTTGAACGTGTCTAACTTTTTTCGCTTCCAAAAATTTCTCCGTTTTTGTTTCGCAAAGTGGATATGAGTGAATTTGGATTTGCGATGATATCGCTTCTGTTGGAGGTTCAATCGCACAAAATTTTCCACATTCATCTTAACGCCACCGCCACCACCACCACCACCAATTTGTTGTGTTTCCGGCGCAATCAAATCGCTGTCCATAATTGTGTGCGTCGTGTGAGTGTCTTCATCCTCGACTGAAGAGCTGGAGTCTGGATTTCGAAGTTTTTGCTCAATAGTGGAGTCGTTGTGGACGGTTGGATCGTTCAACACTAAAACAATTATCACAAAAAACACACAAAACGTGGCAACTTTTGATAAGATTTTCATCATTTAGTGAAGAATAACTTGGATCGTCATTGCTAACATTGTTATTCCTTCTTTTCAAAATCATGTTTGGTTGCTTGAGATTCTTGAGTGACTTTTTGGCACTATGCCAAGCTGAAAGTTTAGAATGCAATGAATGTTCATGGTTTTCGTTGCCAGTTAACGACGTTGATAACTTGGGCTTTTTGACCGGAGTTCTCCTTGATGAGCCTTTTATCGACGATCTAATAATAGAAGACAGTCTGTATAGATGAGAGGTGTTTTTGATCGGTCTTCAATCATTGACAATTGATAAAGGTAAATTTGAAAAATATCAAATACGATTTTCCACTCGATGATGATACGCAAGACTTTTGTGGATTTGCGTCGCTCTTCAACTTTTTCAACTTGTAATATTCCTTGTACATAGCTATGGACGCGTCAAACAATGCAAACATTAAGTGAGAAAATTTGCTCGGTACTTTGAATTTTGGAATCAGACTGCTTGAGATCATCCTAAACGGAACGGTCACAACGTATTGATCCACATTCAACAAACGACTTTGGTTGGTTTTCTTTGGTGAAACTTTTCAAAACAACTTTCCCAATGTTTAAGTTCACATTTGAGACGTTCCAACTTTCCCTCCATGCATTCCCAGTAGCGACACGCAGCCGATGCAACGAATGTCGCAAAAGCCGGATAATGTGCGCTAACGCAACGATTAGTTTCGTTTTTGTTTTATCGTTGGACCAGATGCACTTCAACTTTGTTTAATTTGTAACGTATAAATATAAATGCGTTGGCTTTTATTTTGTTCAAGTTTTACGCAACTTTCCAAGTTTTCCACTGGCGTTCACAGTTAATAAAATAGCTAATCTAGTGAATTTGGTGGGCCAATGAAAGCTTTTGTCGCTCAAAAAGTGCTAAATAGTTATCGCGCCAAAGCGAGTCGTTATAGTTCGACATTGTTCGATGCTCTTTGATTTGCGCTTTTTTAGAAGAACTGAGTCAGCTATCATTGTCTTTCTAGTTAAAAGTTGACTGTTAAACAAAATAGCGGTGAATCTGTCGCGCAATTTTTCAGTTTAACGCGTTCATGTTCGTTGTGCCTTCTTGTTCCATAGAAAGCAGTGTGGTTGTCTCTTGACAACTTTTATTCTTGACTTAGTTGGTCAGTTGTGATATAATAAGGTTCATTGAGGTAGAAAGGGCGTAGCGTGGTGATTTGCTAAATCTACTACTCTTCAAAGTCGAGTTATAACTAAAAAACGATTATTTAATTCTTATAAAAATTTCATATTCATTGTGCGTTGAACATGCAAAATTTAATGCTGAGTACCAACAATTTGAAGCTGATGCTCTGCGATACTCGCTTTTTAGCGCAAGTTAACAACGACAATAATCCAACGTCTAATAATGGACGAACATGTGGGTCAAAGAAAACCATACTTTTCTTTAGAAATTTTAACGAAATCTATAATAGTAAATACACTTTTGCAGTATGTAAAATGGTTCCTTCCCATTGGTTCAACGTGCACTGAATTAAGACATTTTTTGCTTTTTTAGCTTTTTCAATGTTAAAACTTTCTTGCACACCACTAGGAGTATTTTTAGAATTTATGAGAACACTACACCGAAAAATAAAGTTTACATGCAAAAAGTCTTAAACGTTCTTGCGTGTTGCGCAACTGGCAATAAAAAGTATTCTTCTTTTATTGGAATGAAAAACTTTTAAAATTAAATAATAGTTGCTTTAGACTAATATTTGAATAACCGCTATGGAAACGTTAAAAATTCATCTTTTACATCACATACATGTGCACTAGCGTAATTTTATTATATGTGACGCAGCTTTCATCTACAATAAAGATACCAATTCAGATGTCATAATCTGTGGTATTTAATCAATTTTGATTATAGAGGGTGCTATCAATGGGTCAAAGATAATGTAATATAGATAACGCTGGGGTAATCTTTAGATTTATTTACTGTGCCAATAAATAAGTACATTTTCAAACGTGGTAGAGGGGATTAATTTAATAGAAAATAAAATTAACAGATAAACATTGTAAACATCTCATGAATTTAACTGTGTAATTAAAAGCAATGCCATCAGCAACAAAACTTATACCCTACTAGTCTTGGCGTAAATTCGAGTGTACGTATCTCAGACGAAGTGGAAGTAGATGGGTAATTTATTTATTCCATCCACGTGTACTTTCTGATTATAATTAGGGATAATTTCCTAGAAATATTTATTTAGTTATAAGATAACATCCAAATTAGCGTTTTATAGGACACTACCAAATCTTTACTACAGGTCTTTATTAACTTTAAGGTTTGGAAGCCATTAAAATTTATTATATGTAATATTTATATAGTAGATATACATAGATTACGTAGGTAGATATGCTACGCATTGAGTGGCTCAACTTGTAAAAATAATATTTTAAAATTAAATCTTTACAAATTCAAGGATAACTTAAATTCTGACTGACAAAAATCAAAATTCAAGGTAAAAGCGGATTGCACAAAATAATCAATCACTTTCACTTCAAACATTTCAGATTAGGAGTGAATAAACTATGCATGAATGCACGTGGTAATTAGAGTCAACAAGGTTCTTGCGAACTGGGCCTACAATATAACAGTAAGATATTTGAGTTTCTTAAAAGGTGAGCTTTAGCGAGCTAACAATACACCTTGAGTAAAGAAGATTGTTTCATTTGAACAACTGATGATATTAAATATGTTTGAATTATTAATAACCCCTATAAAACTGTTTGGGAGTCGACAAGTGGCTTAATTTAAAGAGGACATATTGCCGGGGGTTTCTGTCAACATAATTAACCACAAGAGTATCGTATGGTGTATTGACATAGGAACCATTAAAATTTTGTTTCAGCTAACAAATTGGTAGTTTACGCCTATGCAAAACTGACAATCAAATTCAAACGCAATTAAACACAAATATTTATCTTTGGCGTTATAAAAACAATATGAACCTGGAAACCGCTGACTTTATCCAAATAACAGCATTTTAGACGGGCTATTGTTGTCGCTGGATGAGTGTAAGAAATACAAATCCTCGTTATACTAAGTTAAGTACATCGACAATGTAAATGAGTATAATACTCTTAGCAATATCGAGGAGTAATCGACAGATTATATCAAATAGTTTTATTATGAGTGCAACAATCTACAAATACAGAACTAAATTTATCCAAGATATCGTCGAGCCAGTGTCGTTGCAAATACTGAATTTGATTGAGACTTGCGAGAAGGCGACATGTCCCTACGAAATACCCGACCTAGTGCCAAGCACAGAGTCAGTTGCGAACGCAATAGAACAGCTATCCAAAGTAACTACATTTGAATCATTTTTCCTTTTTATTTTGTATGGAAATAGACTGGAAATACAACCAAAGACAACACATCAGACGTCCACCTGAAAGACAGCCTCGAAGCAATGATTCCAGTATTGTTGTCTTCCAAAGATGATCTAACGAGTGCAGCAGTGATGTTAAAGCAAGAAGACACCTTCAAAGAGGGAGTTGGGATGTTGTCTGCAAGTTGCAAAGGTTACAGACCAAGATTTATCACCACACAACTGATCAAGCGTTTCACTTTTAGGGATACTCAACGAGACACTGAACATGTTGCTGGCGTTGGATGACAATACACTAAGAATAATACGTCACTGCATAAAGAATATACGGGACGAATCCATCAATGGGACATTTCTAGAGGGAAAAGAAACATTTTTATTTCACCTTAAAAAGCTCATGCCGATGATACCCAAACTAAATTCCCACCTGGACAAAAGGACCGTCGATCTACTCAACAAAGACATGTGCAAGTTGATCGATGTCTCAAAAAACCACCTAAAAGAAGAGCTCAAATTCTACATCAATATCTGCAAAAAGTACATGTTGTCAGAGGATGACCATAAAATAGCGTTATCAATGTTGATGGTCATTCCGATTCTGAGTATGGATATGACGCTGATGAAAGTTGACGAATTCCTTCTCCAAAATGATACAACTGATATTGAGTTGTGTTTTCAAAGTGGAAAGCTCTCGTCCACTCAGCTGAAAACCTTCTACGACAACTATAAAGGAGATCCGAATGAACAATTGCCAACCATTTTTGACAAAGTTGTTGCCGTTGTACGCGTATTGGAATCATCTGAAAAGCACTACATTAGTGCGCAGTTGAAAACGCCTACTTCTAGTAAACTAGACCCGAATGTACTTGTTGATTTTGATGGACAGAGTTTACACTAATTTTTGTCTCTCTAGCATAATCTCAACCACATCGTTGAAAATATCAACAACTTAAGTAATGGTGCTGGTGTTGACGTCAATAATTGTTCTCATAGACAAAACCAATTTTCAAAATATCTACCATAGATTAATCAGTCAAATAAAACGTTGTGAGAACCACGTCTTTCAGTCAGAGACTATGGAGCAGGCGGATGCTCTACCTTTTGATGACACTTTGAAGTTCAGGAAATTCATAGCTGATCTCACGCATATTTTCAACCACCTCAAACACTCAAACGCGTGTTTCAACCTCAAACTTTTCAAAGAGTTTCATGAAATTGTGTACACTTTCAATAACTCTTCCAACAAAAAATGTATTTTTTGTTGTTATCTAGTGGTGTTTTCATCAATTTTAAAAAATGTAAAGGTTTCATTTGTTTTTGTAGGCTTCGATAAAGAGTTTTGGATCATGTTCGCCAACAATCTGCTTGAGAATCTCCTCGTTCTCAGCTGTCTTGGTACTCTGTCCTACATGGACAATATCCGAGTCGATATCGTCACTCTCAAAGTATACATGAATTTCCTATAAAATTAACATGAGTTAGCTCTATTTCACTATTCATTGCTTGGTCAACTTCATGTCTATGTGCGATGATGATGCCAGCTACTTTGTCGAATGTAGAGACATGATTTGCGCACAGATCAAATTCTACTTCAACGAGTACGAATGTGAATATCAAGTTTGGTTGGTCAAGCAACTTGAACCTAAAATTGCTTGTATAATGTGATCCGAGTTCGAGACTAATTTAGTGCTTAGTTTCCACTGTCAACGATTGCTTGAACGCCCTAGAAACAGCCATAAAAGACAAAGATATTGAAGTGAGTTATCCCGTGTGTGTGTAGTGTGGATTGACGCAATTTTTAGAAATTCCGAATTGCATTGCAAAGTTATATTGACCGTGCGAACGAATTGCTACATCTCGGGGATCTAGATTCGAAGACTAGAGAAAGTCTGACCAAAAGTACTCTCATCCCATCGACTAATGCGTCATCACATAAATGCTTATTTTAGCTATTAAGATATTCGAACCCAAACTCTTTATCGACAACTTATCAAATGAAGCTGAAAATAGCGAAATGCTTTCCAATCTCACCCATGTATACACTTTTACTATTCAACATGACAAAGTGATTTTCTAATAGATGAGGGATCAACTTGGCGAAGCTGAACTCCCATATGCTGTAGCATTAGCGACACCATTAGTTGAACCTTTGATTTTATTTTTAGATGAATTACCCTGCTAGTGGCGAAGACCTGAGCAACTCCAACAAACTTTCAATTACTGACGAAGATGAAACTTGTACAAAAACTATCACCGATCTGGACATTGAAGCAGCGATTCCCGAGGAATATGAGCATGTGAAAGAAACAATCATGAATCCTGATGAAAATGATAGAATTGCCGTAACTAAGCCATATTTAGCTTCGCATACTTCACACCAATAACAAACTTGGTTTTAATTTTATTCTCTACATTCAGGTGGCTGCTAGTGAACTACACAAACAAATAGTCAACACTCAATCAGTTGCGGACGAAAATGGAGTTCATCCCGGTTCACTTATCGCTTTCCTTTTCGCGGAGCTTTCAAACTGTGTCAAGTAATTGCTCCCAAATAAAATGTCCAGTGATTTCTTGCCCGTAGAGAAAACAAACCTGGTGCTATCGACATTGCCAAAAAAATTTCCATCGAGGCTATGAAAATCCTAAAAATGACTAAAGATTACCTAAATATTGATGACTCTTTCCTTCGCCGTGTAACTGCTTAGATTGCTGCGTTTATCTAATTTTGTTATTTCTAGAGGTTGGAAACACATATCAACAAAATTCCAACACTGGCTACCCAACTTAAAATTATCTCAGGTGTCAAATCGGCCTACAACAAAGCTAAATCAAGTTGCGTTTTATAGTAGCGTTAAAACTAACTCTGTTCAGATCCCAAAGACGACATGGAAGCCAATGAAACCTTGTTCATTTGTTCTGAAAATATTATAAACACGGTCAAAGGAATCTTCTCTACACTTGATGCACTTAAAGAGGTCAGCGAAGGGAAAAAAAGGGTCAAAAGCAGAAAATGATCTCACTTCGAATATATCCATCGAGAAATATTAAAAACTAATTACTGCATTATTTTATCTTGCTATTTGATATAGTTACAGTCAATTTCCATGCTGTTGTTTTATGTTCATGCGCTATATATTAATTTCAACGAACCTTTAACAACTAATCAATCCATTCGTTCAATCCTACAAAAGTTGGACCCATACCTCTGCGTGGCTTTCTACAACAATTATATTTCTCAATTTATCTTAACGCTAATTAAATATTTAACTTTGGAGGTGGACTCAAGTTAACACTCCCTTTATCATTTACTAGCCCGACTTCATCTTGGCGTCCTTTCCCGTCGCATCCAACAATTGTTTGTTTTTTTATATGATCTCATTTCATTTGAAGCATTATCTCAGTAATTTTACAACATAATCAACAATTTGAATCTAATATATCAGCTTCATAAAATAGTTTGACGTTTATTTAAACACAAATTGATTACAGTTAAGCGAATTTTAAGCCCCATTTCAAACTTAAAATTAAATTGAGGCGCGGAACACCAAATAAATCGAGAAGCGCCGTCTAAAGTCAACAAAAATGCAAGCGTGTAAATATAAAACACACCAAACCATATATTTTGTAAAAATATATTTTTACTATTAATTTGTTCTACATCGACGTTTTTTGCAACCAACAAATTTATTGTAGTTTTTTCATTTGTAATGATGTGCGCGCATATTTATTATTTTTTTTGTTAATGTTTATTGAACCTAATTTGCTAACCACTGTTTATTTTATAACCCATGAATTATTTTATATAAAAATTTTTATAAGGAGTTTACTGAGTTAGGATCATGATCAATTTAGACCACCAACTTGCTGGGTTCCAAACTTAAATCATTACTCTTTGAAGAAAAATTAAACATTCTTACAACCCCTTCAAAAAATAACATAACAATTATTTTTAGTTTACAAATTTTTTAAAAGTTTATTTATTTCGTACATTAGGAAATATGCGACGTTTTCCCCTAAAAGTGTATTTGAAAATTTTTTAAAGTTAGTAGTTGTATTATTTCTTGTTTTAAATACGCATAACCACTCAATAGAAAAATTTAAAGACGTTTGTGTTATTTTTCACTTCTAACGTCTCTCTAACATCCAAACATCGAATTGAGGAAAAATACTATAAATCAAGTATTTAAACATTAAATATAGACCCATTTATCATCATTATTGTTTATTTATTTTTTATAAACCCCAATTTGGCAAACGCCTATGTTAGCAGTTATACGTTGATTTTTCCTCTGAGTGTTGTACTTTATGGAACAAAAATAAGAATACGCACACTTTCAATGAGTTTATTTGTTAAATTCGCGGTTATTCCCAAGTTAGCTACACATTGGATGAATTATGTCATCCCCAAACTACAGTAAATATTTAACAAAAGCACAACTTTGCTTAGACAACGTCTAGTGATCAACAATTAAAACGTTGGAAATGAAATATATATAGAGATAATCCTCTGTTTGTCAATATTTAATCTCTGGTTACGCTCCTAAAATATTATTACACTCATTATATCTTCATTAATACAAATAAAAACACATTTTAAGTATATATTTTTAAATTGCAGACGTCAGTCGATTTGAATATAAAAAGTTTGAAAACTCATACATAAGGACAACTATTTTCGACACACACTACTCTTTTATATATATAGTAGATGTTGCCGTTTGAAATTACAAGTTTTTAGTCAAATGATCATCAGTTCTTTATCTCGTTAACACCCCCAATGTGCTCGTGTTTATGTATTATGATGTGAAACTATTTAATTTCTCCAATTGGTGCTTATATAGTTCTCAAATAAATAAACATTGTATAAAGTTTATTATGAGTGTATAAGTTGTGTAAAATTATAGATAAAAATATCAATATTCAAATGTGTTTTTATCGCCAGACTAGTTGAACATTTTTTGCTAATAAACTATAAATATGTGTCAGAATTTGACGAAAATAGACGTATTGAAATGTTGTTGTTGAAAAACGACAAATTCTAATGATCATTAGCTCGATTAAGAGGGTCAAATAATGTTAACGTAATCCTACCCAATTTACATACACGCATTTAATATTATTAGTGTTTAGAGAGGTTAATGAGCTCATAACTATCAATTAAGTTTAAAACGCTAAGATTTATCCAGCTTTTTGCTGCCTTTAATACACCATTGTCTATGTAATGTGCATAAACTTTAAATTTTGATCCACAATCCAAAATCCTATTGGTTTTCTACGTCGTTTAATACTGCTGTTAAAAACTAAACAAAACGTTGACCAAATAAGCGAGTTGGTTACTATCATTATTTTTTTGTTGCATGAGGAATTATAATATGCATGGAGTTGAGATTTCGAAGCTAGAGACTAGAGTTTTAAAAAACAGAATGCTGAAACGGCATCTAACAAAGTTTAGAGCTTTTATTTCTTGTTGTAAATAATTATCCACAGTTATTGTCAGTTGAAATTCAAGCATATTTACAATTTACCAACCCACAAATAAGTTGGCCCATTCACTAGTTGAATTGATCTTAAAATAGGGGGTTAGTATAAGTTTCTATGCACCATAACAAAGAATACGTATAAATACCGTAAACCATCTCAACAGTAGTACGATTAGGCTATTGAAGGAGAGAATGAGACTACTGTGTTTACTGCTATCTGCTGTTGTTTTATTGGCTTGGAGTAATGTCGTACGGTATACCAAGTGAAGTTCACTGACATTTTAGCTCATCCAACGACTCAAAATGAGTTCACCAAAGTTGCTATGGCAATGGTATGTTAAAAACGCTTTAGTATTACTGAGCAGTTCTAAATTCAACCTCCTATAGAGTCAGTACAACCAGAAATTTATCAAGAAAGTCGACAGAGTGCTATATTTTGACATTGAATTTTTCGCTCATAAAGCAATGGTACGTCGTTGTTTCATTGTTCAATATCACATTTTTGCCAGATCGATGCGGTTAGGAATAAAAGGAAAGAACCTAATGCTTATTTCAATGAAGTCATCAACCTCGTGAAAAAAGTAACTTGAACGATGTTATGATTTGCAAAATTAAACTGCTTCAAAGACTTTTTCTTGGCACAACATGCAACTGAACTCTCTAAAATTAGACTTGTGGGAACAACGCGACCCATTCAACGTTAATGCTGGAAATTGCTATTCACTATTCAATACATTTAAAAGCTGGAGTGGAATCGGTAAAAACGCAGATTCGAGTGTTTTGTTTGCGTATAATGCAGTAAACATAGAAAAAACTGACATTTGAAACTTTAGCGAATTACTACGCACATGTCGAAACAGAGGAGTGGATCAAATGGGAAAAGGAAGTAATAGCAATATGTGCAACAAAGCTGTTGCTGTGGTACAGGCCGGCACAAACGCGGCATTCGATACCAAGGCTGTAGCTAGAAACACGGCCCATGAACTCGGCATTAATATGGGTCTAAATAAGATACGTAGCTACCATATGTTATTGCCATTCTCTAACAAACTAAAAATTAGCAACTTGTTGGCGTCATTGCAAATGCGCTGAAAGATCAAATAGATGTGTCATGCATGGTTATAGCTTTAATTGGTAATGCTATCAACATTTGCGGTTTTCCATTGAATAACTTAGGGGTGGAGATGATCCAATTCCGTTTGATACATGCTCAATTGACAGCATCGTTAAGAGGGCTCCCCAATATCCCTGTCTGCTGAAGTCATCAGTAATATTAATACTTTCATTTTGAGTTGTATAAATTTACATTAATAGGTTCCACAAAATCCCAACAACAGGCCAAGCCCACCTGGAAGACCACCATACAACAGACCAAGCCCACCCGAAAGACCACCATACAACAGACCAAGCCCACCTGGCAGACCACCATACAACAGACCAAGCCCACCTGGAAGACCACCATACAATAGACCAAGCCCACCTGGAAGACCACCATACAATAGACCAAGCCCACCATTTAATTACCCTCCATATAATCCCCCCACATATAACCGACCTCCATTTAATTACCCTCCATATAGACAACCAGGATTCAGTTATCCTCCATATAATTATTTCCCTCCACAATCGTTCAATCCTTATTGGAATTGGGGTCCATATGGTAATAAAGGTGAAAAGGAAAACATTAAAGGAGCTGGACGTATGGTTTCCCCTAAAGATGACAGTACTGAAGTTAGCACGATAGCAGAAGAGCCCGTTGATGACATGGATGATGAAGATGAAGTTTACACCATCCAAAAAGATCCAGTTGAAGAAATCGATGATGATGATGATGCATTGGAAACTGCACCTGAACTAGACTAATAAGTTCCAACAAAACACTCCTAATGATTTACCTATATAAGGACGCCTAAATAATCGTGATAGTCAGTTAGAATATTAAAATTTGGCGATAACAGTATTTTTCAGTTTTCAGTGATATTTCTATTTAAAGTGCGTATATAAAAAATAATTATTTGCCACTTTTTAAACTATAAAATTTTGGTTTGACTGCGATAGTTGTTTAGTGCGCTAGAAGTTTTATTTTCCCAAGCAGAATCCTATGTAAAATAGCCTGCTGAATAGCTTCTTCGTAAGTTCTAATTAAATTTTATAACTCGATAATTTGAAAATTAAATATATTGGATATGTTACTTCAGAAGAAGTAAGGTGTGCTGCAAGTTTACATGGTTTAATATCTAGCACACACTGTGTTGTTATGAGCAAATTAATCACGTAAATAATGCTATTAAAATGAATTGTACTTTTCATTAACTTTAAATTACCACAATATTTGGAGTTAAATAGCTACTTTTTATTGAATACATTCCTGCAAACCTAATATTGGCTGTCCAACTGAATACTATCATGGTTATTTATAGAAATAGTTGAAAATATGTTTAATGCTAAAAAGCAAGTAATAAGAGGCATCGAGAGTTTTTAAAAATGTATACTTTTAGGCTTTTTGAACATTACATTACTTTCTGAACAGCAACTGGTTTAAAAACTTTAAATCATAACACAAATAAGTGCTAGTTGGGGTTGGATGGCGTTTCGATTAATAATTTATGGGTATGATTCAAAATTAATTGACAAAAAACAAGTAGCACAGGAAATTAATTGGTACTTTTACTCATTTTAATTCGATGAGTGCTCTGCGGTGTCACTTGGTTATTCCACTGTCCGTAACATTTACCACTTACAACCCGGTAGTTTGCAAAGTTCTCCTGACTGACAGTAGTGAATTAACACTTATTAATGAATGTCATATCTGAAGATTTTTATTAAAATAAAATTCTCAATGCCGTTTAAATTATTAGAAAAAGGTGATCCATTTAAATAGAGTGCACAAAAGGACGACGTTCCTACGAATTTATCGCATTTTTAACCCCCTTACAAATGCAATAAGTGCAACAATATTCTTTGTGAACTTAGCAACTCCTACTCCTAACCAAGATGTACATTTACAACAATAATGATCCTTAATCATCTAAAATTAATATTATAAGTTCATTAAATGCGCACTGGGTCAAAACTATATTTGACACGCCCCTAACCCGGCTGTTGCCCACTTTAATCTCATTTTGAATTATTACATCGATTTACTTTCCACGCTAGAATTTAGTTAATAATATAAAAATAGATATAATTTTGAATAAATTATATCTCCATATAAATACTGATTAGGTGCAACAACTATAGATTATACATTTCTATAGCTCTCAACTGAGAGTATGTATCTGTTCTTCCTAGCCACTTTAGATTTGAGCACGTATTAAGTTGGATTATCAAATGTGTATTTAGTGATAATTTGCAATAAAAATAGTAGGCATCAAAAGGAGGATTAACTTTAGAACTCTCTCGGTTACCAAATAAAAATATTTGTTGGTCACTCAACACTGTAAATACGCTGTTAATTATTTCTAACAATAAATAATATTATTATATAACACTTATAAAATAATTTTGCAAATAATCAATTGCAACCGTGATAATAAACAAACACACACTCACTCACTAAATCTCTTCATATGCACTAAGTTATCTGATAAAAAAGTGTGATAGTAGTATGCTAATAATGCTCAAATATTATTGAATGTGTTCTGATGCACTTACTGATAGCGTAACTACACGGACATTTAAAAGTAATGATGTTAAATGGGCGGAGTTTGGTGATTACTAAGAAATGTATCGAAACTGTTGAGATCCATTAGAATTTGAAAAAGTAGTTCTAAAAAACAACTGATTACAACAATGTTAGAGAGTATGGTGATTTCGTAAAGTGGGTGGATCGTTGAAATAATCACTTTCAAATGCTCAATATTATGAGTTGTACTGATCAATGTATTAATAAGCTTACTAGCAACGAGAGCTTGTTAATAGAGCTTAGTGTGAGATATCACAAAGTCGGATTTAATTGATTCATCATATATAATCCAGTAAATTGGTTTAATGCCCTCAGAAGAATTTTTGGAATATTTTGGAACGGTTTCAGTGAAAAACCTGCAAAATCGGTTATTGACCAATGTTTCCGAGAAAAACAACTCCCGAGACAACAAGAACAGTAATTTTTACGAAACTGCAGGCAAACACTCGTTGTTGGCCACTACTATTACACATATGCAAATTATATGTCCTATAATAGATTTGCGAAATTTAAAGTACAACGATAGATCCCAAACATTTATTGGTAAGGGGCCAAAATTGGTCAAGCAGACCACGGTGGATGATTTAAAAATGATTCGACATCAATACCCCATTGACGATAACAGCGTTGATTTTAACGCAGCAGTAATCTATATATACTGATTTAAAGTCACTAATGGCGACTGTTATGTAGAAAAAACTACTGGAAATCTTGGAACAAAATTCGGACGTCATTGAACAACCCCCTGCTGCAATGTTAACTGGAGAACAACTCAACAATGACATTCCACTTAAATCGAGCGAAGTTAGCAGTGTATTTAACACCGATAAAAGCTCGTTGCAAAGTGTGGACAGAATTGCACCCCATCTGCCGCCATCTCGGAGTAATCACTCAGTCAGTAGTCTACTAAATGATGAGCTATTCGAAAACTCCAAAGAAATTGGTGATATCAGTGATCCAATCGAAAAACTTTTTGTTGCTATTGGTCATCATGAACTCTATCCAAGTTTCATTGAATATGGTTACGACGATCCAGCATTCATAGTACCATAACAAATGTGTTGTTTGTTGTTCACACGTTTGTTCATAGAGAGATATTATTGACGAAGATGATTTGGAAGCGTTAAATATAACAAATTCAAAGTAGCTGTACGGTGGATGGCTTTCATTAATTTTAGACTCAAGAAAATTTTACGAGCAAACAAGCGCAACTTTAGTCTCAGCCAATCATTTTTTCACGAGAAACATCAAAGATATAGATGATTTGCTGGATAAATTGGGATTTTCAGATTACAAGCCACGATTTGAAATGTTCACATTTGAAAATATATATCACCCTGATATGGAACCTGTGCTGGTGGATGCATTCGAAGCACTGCCTATAGGGCACTGGAAAAGAATACTATTTTACCTAAACATCATTGTAAACAACCTGAAAGTAGTTACCCAATGCTCGGCCCCTTTTAATCATTCATTCCAATAGACTAAAACTTTAACGCACAAAACAAATCGTCTTTCCAAATTGGACTCAATGGACACAACGACGCCTGATCAAGTACATCACGCACGCTTCTAACATACATCGACTAGTGATAATATAGAATCGAAAATGTCGTTTTGTAAATTCAAGGTCAATTGATGACAAGTTCCTAATAGACCTCAGTATCACTGTTAAAACGCAGGCGGAGAAACATCAACTACAACTTCCCACGACGAACGAATCTCAATCAGCTGATAAATTGGCTAATCTTTGTGCATCCCGTAAATTGACACCAGAACCAACATGTTTGGGAGGAGGTAGAACACTGCCTGAAAAATCAGTTTTCAATGAAAAAGTCCAATTCCAACCACATAGACGCACACAAAGCAAAGATATTGATGAAGGTGGCCATTTTCATTCTCGATCGAAAACCAACGTTCTTGAGACAATGAAATTATTTTCAAAATATAAAAAAAATAAATTCCAAAGCGATCTCAATATCAGTGCTCAGGATGCTGAGTTGCCTCCTGTCGAATACTTTAAAGTCTATGTAACTTTGTCAAATGGAATGGTTGTTTTAGTGTTTACGCCAATTTTTGTGTAGTACATTGGAATGCACCCAATCTCTAATTTGAGTAGCAAATCAAGGAAAATAGTGGACGACGCATTCAATAAATTTCGCGCTTCCAACAAAACTATCGACAAACTGCCGATCGTTGGTTTGGCGGTGGACCACTTTAAAATTAGCATCAACAACCACAAATCAAAGGTAACGTTAACTAGAGTAAAGCCGCTGCGCGTTGTTCGCATGTAATCTTTACATTACTAATTTGAGTGGCGTTGTCAACACCTTTTATCATCCACATATTAGTTCAACTTGTTCGATAGCTACTTCAATGACGTGTTCACCTTCACTCAGGATTCGATAGACCTGTCGCTATTCGCATACACGTCTTCCATGAAACTGAACAACAAAACCAAATATATCGCGCAGGTTTTTCGTGCTTCTAGACCAGTAACCTCTATCTAACCAATTCAACTCAAAACGCATTATCCTTCCTATCTAGAAAACAGTCGATAGAATGTGCAAAATTTTCTTCGAAAGATTCTCCACGTTATAAATATACAAAAATGGAGTGTGTCACTCATCTATCAAAAGTAGTTGGCGACGATGCACTTGTGTGAAATAGAAAAAACCCAATGATTGCAGTCCACTTGAAATCTAGATTTTTTAAACTCAAACTATATAAATATGTTGAAATTTTTACGTTGGTTTTATCCGGCAACCTGATAATTCGCAACACATTGTTCTAGCTTACAACTCAAAGGCATCTGTTCTGGAGTGTTGTTTGGGTTTTAGTGACTGTCGCTCAACAAACACCAGGTAGCGATCGCCCGGGTCCACCTGCTGGTGCGCCCGTGTCTCGGCGTCGTCCACATAACGATTGGAGAACTTTCGATCGAACTCTTCGACGAGTTGCTGATAGTTCCTGCTCATCTCGACGGTGCGCGCGCGTGCGTTTTACAGGTATCACACGAGAGTGAGCAATTATTGAATTTGCAATTCACCGACAGAATTTTTCGAGTTAAAACGAGTGGTCCTTGCATGGGGAGAGAGAGAGTTGATGTCCAGGCCATGAACTCCCGGCGCGCGCATCTTATTTTTGATTAATTTTTGTTGCAAAATTCGCTACAGACGATAACTTTGCGAATAACTTCATGTAAAATATGATAGCTTGACAAGTTGAACAACTACAACCAAAGAGCAGCGCGAAAAGACCGACCGATGACCACAAAGAATATCCACTGCTCAACAGGAATGTGCGTAAGGGCGTTTTTAGCTCAAAATATCTGGAAGAACGTAGTGGAGTCAACAAACCAAAGCTAGAATAAATAATACGCTCACTTCGATTAACTAACCAGAGGGGACGCGCCAATATAAACGACCACGCTCGATAAGTAAAATTAACGTTAATTTAACAACGGCTGTTACATCTAAGCTATAAGAGTAGTGGCAGTGGAAGCTTCACTAAAAGAACACCGTTACTGGCAAAGCACAACCGCACAAAATTACTATTTCCAGGTGGGTGGGAGAACCTTTTTGGTTCTGTAGTACCTAGCCAATCGGTGAATTCTAGCTTCGACAAGAATAAGTCTGAATTTGGAGTCCTTGTCTTTTCTGCTGGCCTCCAAATGCTTCCTCATGGCGATGGCCTTTTTGATCAAAAAATAAAGATCTTCTGGGATGGTTGGGGCCATACCTGCACAAATGATCGAGCGTTAAATTGGACCGCACGTACAACAGAAAAAGTACCGTGACTCTTAAGAATACGGAGGATCTTACTTCCAGTGACGTGTCTGACTTGCGGAATAACGTAGATATCCCTCAAGACAACGCCGATTTGGGATGGAACCATACCCTTCTTGGCGAGTTTCAATATAATATCTACAATCTCGGGGGTTCGTTGTGTGACCCATCCAGGCACAGCTCTTCTGTAGGGAAGGAGAGAACCAGATTTACCTTTTCTAAACGTTATGGCGTCAAAATGAGTCGGCGAAAGGAATGTGGCAGTACCCAGGAGCATGAAGACGACCCATTTGTGCTAACCGAACAACTCACGCGACCGACGTGAAAACGCACGAGCGCTCCCGAGCGGGGTTTTCTAAAATGTGAGTGGATTCTTGATTGAAATTAGACTTGATTCTGAAATAACGGGGTTTATGTGGTTCTGCAAGGCACTCCATTTTATGAAAACGAACCCCAAGTCCATACTTTATGGCATGCGCACTGGTTTATCGCGCAATGCTACGGAATGTGACTTTGGTTGGTTTGAAAGTCGCTGGATGTTCTAGACTTGGAACATTGAATTTTAAATAATTGATTTACACGCTTGAACCGGCTATTAGTTATTAGCTGTGTTTTACTGTTTCAAATCATGATGGGAGTGGAACAACGAATTCTTAAACGTGCCAACGTATTGATTCAATATGAAGATATTGACTTAATATGAAGCTATTGACTCAATATGAAGACGTCTGACTATGCTAAATAATAACTGCCGACTACTATTGCGCATGAACAGCGAGTGATACCACGTTACACGCTCAAATTTGCAAGGATTATGAAATTTTGATTATTTTATGTATAACTGGCAGTATCGAAAAGGCAATGATTTGCTTGAATGCAAGCAAATATTTTCATTGCAGTCATGGGTGACTAAAAGCCCAGTAGTGTCAAGTGTGAGATATAGTTCAAATACTCAGGCATACAAACTTCTCAAAGGACACTGAGATAGAAGCAAATATTAGCTCAATTACTTTATTATTTTTTATAATTATTGAGTTATTGTGATTTTTAATTGGTTGCTATTATTTTAGTTTTGAGTTATCGCGAGAATTACATCGACAGTTCTGCCTAAAATTGACATGAATGCATTCCTAGGCGACATACATAGTGTAAAGTGAAACAGTTGGAAACATATTTGTACAATGGAATATTAAACGCGTGAATTTTAGAGTCACATTGCATTGACCTCCTCGTTCAAAACCTCCAATCTGGTCATGAGATCCTCCAGTTGATCAAGACGTTTTTCCAATGCGTCTAATATTGGTCAACGTTAAAAGAACAAATGCACGGTCGATACGGGTCTTTTTTAACAACTGAGTCATTTGAGCATTGAAACACTCGATTTTGTTGCCAATTGTTTCCAAGGGGAAGCTATTCAGTTGTGACTGAATTTTATAGGCATCACTGAAACGATTAAAGCATTTCTACGCAAACTAAGTGTGAACATAACAAGCTTGGTACTTTCATTATGGCTGAGTTCAGCTGCTCGATAGCTGGGTAGTTTCGGTCACTAAC
The DNA here is from genome assembly GCA_027122695.1 of Merluccius productus. Classification (NCBI taxonomy): domain Eukaryota; kingdom Metazoa; phylum Chordata; class Actinopteri; order Gadiformes; family Merlucciidae; genus Merluccius; species Merluccius productus. The sequence continues at coordinate 28,764 of JAOPJI010004782.1, forward strand.
CATGATAATTGGTCGATGATAAACGCACAAATAGTCACTTTTTGTAAGACAAAAATGATTCGTTTAGAATCTCCATGTAAGGTCCATAATCTACTCTCTCTTCCATTATCAGTTGTGAATCTCAGAAGTATAAATGAAAATCGTTTCATTTCGGTTATAATCTCATAATCTACGCTGTGTAGTGTGTGAATTGGATTTTAAATTTATTTATGTATTTATTAGTGTAGAATTATTTGTTGATGTAGTAAGGCAACTGAACGCTAATTTTTGTTGTTCCTATAGCTGCCCATAAACCATAGTTTATAGAATTTTTTGAGGCATTTATAAACACTGGATTTGGTGTAAACTGTTGTCTTATTAGGTGCATTAGCATTTGTGTCGCGTTTTTACCATATTTGATGCAAATAGATGAGAGGGATACTAGAGAATGATGCACTTAAATTTACTTTTACACTCCATCTATCAACAAACCACTGTGGTGTGAGGTTGCAATTTATTTGAAAAAAGATTTTAGCGTGTTTATATTTTTCCGTACTTACTCGAGGATCTTCGAAGAAATATTTGCGAGCTGAAAACTCCAATATGGTAGAGCTATTACACCCATCCTTTTATTTCAATGTATAGGCTTCAATAAAAAATGATTTTATTTTGCCAAAAAGCTGTCCTACTTTTACATTGGACAAACACATAAATTACGTGTCGTCCATCTACAAAAATTACGACACTGACCCTGTACACTTAGCACACATAGTTGGGTAGATGTTAATTGGTAGCTAGGAACTGCAACTCATGGAACACCTAAAAATGAATGCAATTCTTTGGGTTCTGACTTCGTTGGATTTGCTAGGGAAACTCGACGAGATAGACACTGAGTCTGTGGTGACGTTCATACAATCGTGCGCCAATAGTGACGGTGGTTACGGCCCTTCTGCGGGCTTTTCTTCGTCAATTACCACCACGCTGAGTGCTCTACAAGTAACCAACTATCGAGTTTACTCTAGTTAATGTTACTGACCACGATTGAACTTAATGGTTTGTTAGTCAGTAGAGTATATTAACTTTTATAAAGGCATTAATTATATTGGATAACTTCTCTGCTGTCGATGTCGAATTAACTACCAACTATGTGGTGTCATTGTTGCAGTGCGACGGTTCGGTCACCGGTGACAACTATGGTATATGTGCACATTTGAGACGATTGATCGATTCATTACGGCTGTCTATAGGGGATGTCGACACCCGATTTTTGTATTGTGCAGTCAGTTGTTTGTTTTACATGGTAATCTACTAAAGTTGGTGGTGAGGTTGGTCATTAATGTGCGCCCACTGTAGAATAAACTCGACGTAATGGACCAAGAAAAAACTGTTAATTATGTGCTGTCTTGCATGAACTTTGATGGAGGGTTTGGAGTGAACCCTGGGGATGAGTCTCATGCTGGCCAGGTGAATTCGGTCAACAACCCACATGAGTAACTTGACGGTAGGTGTTTTGTTGCGTAGCTGCAATGGATATTTTGAACGCTGTCGACAAAATACCTGCTCAGAATGTGGGAGCATGGCTGTGTTCTAGACAGTTGACGAGCGGTGGCTTGAATGGACGACCTGAAAAACTTCCCGACGCTTGCTACTCCTGGTGGATCGTCAGTCCGATGGTCATTCTCAACAAACACAACTGGATATCAAAGGTACTGTTCGGGGCCAAAACTAAAGTTTTGAATCGTGCGTAGAAAAACCTCGTCAAATTCGTCTTGGAGTGCCAAGACACGGATAAGGGCGGATTTACTGATCACCCGGGAAATGAAGTTTGTTTTCTCGTGGCAGTCCATGGAACTAATTGTGCGTGAATTTAGCCTGACATCTACCATACTCATTTCGGGTTGTGTGCGCTCGCGTTGCTGGATTTTTCTGAACGAGATCTCAAATCGATTCATCCCGTCTTTTGTTTGTCGAATGCGTGCATAGAGCGCCATCTCAATGAAAGGGACGAGGACCTGAAGAGATTTTGTGCCAATGTGAAACACTTCAAATAAACATGTTTTATTTGCGGTCGGTTTGCTCTTTACGGCGCCACGAATTATTAATGCTTGATTTTAAATTGATGATTGTTCCTTGAGTTCATTTCAGTGATTTACTTTCGTCATCTCATGCATTTAAAATGCCGAACTTTCTGGTTTCTTTCTACTGAGCGCGGAAATGCACGAGACAATTACCCCCAACGCATACTTTGAGTCCTAAATAACTTTTTCAGGTAAAAGTTTCATTCGAGTGAATCAGGTCAAACGATAAATAACTGGTGTCGATTTATTTGGATAGTAACGCTAAAGCCCACCGTTGCATATTATTTTTGAGTGAAAGTTTAAATTATATTGCATTGGATAGAATTTTTTCTAACAAAAAGGTATCCGAGCAGATAACCGACATTTAAAAACATTACGAAAAAACCTAACTACAATAACTACAGCATGGATTTGAGTTTATTTTGTACATCCTTTGGCATATCTCTAAGTATGGCTTTGACCTTGGAGATATTCTGGCCCTTGGCCTCAGATTCCAACGGCTCGATGACGACACCAGACTTGGTTTGGATTTTGGGCTCGATCATGTGCTTGAAGGTTTTGGGTGTGTTGAACAACTGACCGACGGGTTGTCTAATGCTGCTGTTGAAAATGTGTTTGTCGTTGGCGAACCCTCTCGGCACTTTTCTCACCTAAAGACAATTGAGATCAACGATAGAACGACTACCACCACCACCACCACTGTGAATCACCTTGATTTTGTCGAGTGCACAACTGCTAGTGTCGTTTCTAATGACAAGTGGCGCGACGGAGTCTTTTTTGCTGGCATTCTTTGTACGTTTTCGTTTTCTGCGGCGCGCAGAAGCAGAACTTGTGGTGGTAGTGGCGGGCTGGTCAGACGCCCACGAGCCCCAACCTGGCAGTGTTTTGGCGGGGTTTTTCGTTTGGGACAGGATTTCTTCCTTCAAACGTTCTTGGTGTGATTGTGCGTCGTTAGCAAACTCTCTGCCAATCACGTTATCGCCGAAAGCGTCAACAATGTCTCTCAATTTATTATCTGCCTCAACAGGGTCAACAAGAGTTCGCGCTTGGTGGTGCACATCATCGTCACTCTCCTCTTCAGATTCAGTGAACAACTCTACACTTCAGTAGTTAATGTGAACATGAGTCTTAAACCGTACGCGCTCTATCCTCATCTGAGAAGCGCTCCACAACGCTCTCTTCAGAAGAATGGCTTTCAGTGCCTCGTTGAATAGGAACAAGAGATTTGTAACGAGTGGTGGGATCATTGTCATCATCACTTAGCTCTATATTTCGACGCACAATGGTTATTGTCTGCCAAACAATAGTTTGCATACCATAGACTTGGTCATTTTTGACTTCATCCGTAAGCCAAGGATTGTTCACAAGGTTTAACTTTTGTTGATTGGTGAGTTGATGGTGGTGTGTGGTGGGGGTTGGGTATTGGTCGTCGTCGTCGTCGTCGTCAGAATTAACCCCTTTGGTTTCGTTAATAAGTTTTTTGCTGGTTTCTTGGAGTTGAATAAGAGCTTCTTTGGCCTACCAACAAATACATCGCAACTGAACACTTCTCTCTCAATTCAACAGACGTACCTCTGGCAATTTTTGACTAAATGTCTTCATGCGTTTCTCCCATTTGGAATTTTTCGTGTGTTTTAAGAGAGCTCTTTCGGTGGCCCTAACGTTGTCCATTTCCTCTTGCGTTTCGCCGATATCGTTAGCTTCGCGTTTCTTTTTCAGTAGACGCAGTCGGCGACGGAATCTACAAATAATTCGATTTAGTATACATCTTAATGCCCCTTCACAAATAACACTCACGTTTTGCTCTTTATCTGCCTAATGTATCGGTTTTTAACATTGACGTTTGTCTCGAAGAGCCTCAATTTGCGGAGTTGGTTTCGCTTTTCGATGGCCTTTTCAAGTTGAAGTTTGTGGAGTGTTTTGCGTTCTTTGCAGGTGAGTTTAGCCAGTATATCCATGATTTTGGTGCCGTTCTCGCCTTCAAACAGCTCACGCGAAACCGTCTTATTATCGGCATTTGTCACCTTTTTATCGTTTAGGCTTAATATTATTATTATACACAACAATTACTTCAATCCAATCATCCAACAAAGGTTCCAGTTGAATTTGGTGGGTGTTGCCAAGTTTCAGCTTTTTCGCCTAACCAATTCCCAACCATGCTTACACTTCTTAACCACAAATATAATACATCTCTATATTGATGGATAACGTGATCCCATTTGTTCATGTCTTTTACGTTGCTCTTGTAAGCTTGTTGTCTTGTTCGCTATTGCAACACTAAATCCAACCTTCTCAGCAACCAATCGTACCTTTTCAACCTTTTCGCGATTCTCTGGTACTACACATGACTGGTAACTTTCCATTGATTTCTACAACAGCACCAACTATAATAACCCTCAAGTAGAAACAACCCGTTACTTTTATATTATTGAATTTTTTCACGGTTTTTTCATCCATGTTTGCTAGCAACTGGTCCATCGAAACTTTCTCAGATGACTTGGTGTCTACAAGCACAGTTCAAGTGGGTCGATTTCGGTACTATTACTGTTATAGAATAGTGAGGGTTCTTCTCCGTGCTCATCTCTGTCTTTCATCCTAGGTGCAAGTGAACGTAAAACACCTCCATTCTGATGTTGTCAATGCATACTTGGGCTTCACAGTCCCTATGGTGGACTCCAGACTCTTCAATAGCGCGTCGTTTTTGTCAAAATCATGATTTTTCTGCGTATAATGACAACTTTACATCAACACTTAGCACAACTATAACTACATCTTTATCTAGCTTGATATCCAAGATATCGGCATCTGCAGTTCCAGGCATGGCGAGTTACGTGGGGTGCGCCTGCGCACCAATATTCACGGCTGACGTGTGACACGCAAGGCGCGTGGTGTTCCAGTTGCCACGTTATTTTTCACGGACGCTAAAAATAACGTTGTCATAGTGTCAGATTTTTAACGGCACAGAATCTCGACCTGGCGCAATTTAATATACACCGCGCGCGCGCATTTTTTGTTTTTTACGTTTGACAGAATACTTCGCTTTAGTAGCATTCCCAACAGATTGTGCCCAAATGCATCTAATTGGGTGGAGTTCAAATGCGCGACATAAAGACGACTACAAATAGACAACAAAAATATTCCCGGTGTCGTTCACATTTAAAGTTTCGGATGCGTAGGCTGGGCTTCTTTCTCTTCAAGTCAATAGAATTAACTAAAACATTGAGCTAATAGTTACGCGAGTCTGCCAAGTTTGCAACGTCGTGCTTTATTATTCGCTTCATCGCCTGCACGTCCACTCGTTTGACTAAGCAACTGTCACAAGTGTAGTGGAAATTGAGGTTACTTTTTTTGTCGGCCGCCAACATTTCAACCTCCTTGAGTTTGTTCATCGACTCGCGTATTCTGTCCTACAAAAAAGCCGTAAGTGTGCTGTGAATTGGCGACTGTGTACCATTTCTTTTTTTATAGGGTGGTCATTCGTGGGCACACCATTGGCTGATAGCATCACTAGCATACACACACACACACAGTTAACTCAATACTCCATATTTTCCCCATTACCCCAATAGAGCGAGTTCATCAGGTAGGTGATCAGTGCGATAATTCTGCAGCGTTTTAATGGAGACATCTGATCACAATAGCGCATGTTAGCAAAATTGTTTGACCATAATCACATTTCGTTTATATGTGAACTAATAAAGTTATTCTCTAGTGGTTTTACTTGTCGCAGAGTAGAGCTGAAATTGACGTCCAAGATGGGAGCCAATTTTTTCTTCAACTCATATATGCTTTTTTGGAGCTCTGACATGCTCTGAAGGGTGGTAGCTGCGTCCATTTTTATTTTACGCGTGCGGACGAGCGAGTCCGAGGTGTTGAATTTCACTGATAGCTTGGTGGACTAAATGTGGCGTTTTTCGATTTTAAACGTTGATAGTTGTCGCAGAGTTAACCGGCCTATTTATATGGCTGTTTAACAATGTTTCAATTGAGTTATTTTGGTGATTGCGCCACTTGCAAACATCAACTCGAAACTATCGTTGTACACGTTGAGAGTGTAGCATTGATTTTGAACAAAGGCCGTCTATAATTTGGACTCTATATTAGTAAAGATTCCACCAGGCAATTTTTAGTTTAACCTTGCAAGTGTTGT
>JAOPJI010005486.1:0-17955 GCA_027122695.1 Merluccius productus
CCCCCCCCCCCCCCCCCCCCCCCCCCCCCCCCCCCCCCCCCCCCCCCCCCCCCCCCCCCCCCCCCCCCCCAGCCAGTTGGATGCAATCTGCAACCCCTTTAATATTTTCCTGTTTAAGATATTGCAATTGTCTCTTTCATTTTCCCTCTCCTCGTATCAAGTTCAGGATCTGTGCCTCTGTGTGCCTGAGAATCATTGGCGTTCCTACCAGAGGCAGCTTTGACCGCCATATGCATTTATCTTATACCTTTGTACTATTCGCAAATGTCAAAGACAAATATAAAAAGTGATCACAAACTTCTGGTTGTGATGGCTTGTGTGTGAATGTCGCCAGGGCATCAGTCCTTACATTCAAAAGTTTCAAGAGTAGCTCTCTTAGTCATGCCAAGTCGTGCAACTCAAGGTTCAAACGGACTAGTCTTTTCCTTGAACCAACTGCAATGCCAACTGCAGTGAATGTCCAAAATTATGTGTTTTTTGTTCGTTCAATGTGTATTGAAGGCCTCTTTAAACCATGTTTTTTTTTATTATCGGTGGAATTGGAGTTCCTTTTTAAGAACCCACTTTGTTTGCTCATGTTTGGTGACAATGTTCCCTTCGACACCACTGTCCTGCACTCTTAACAAGGGGCCCTCTCATGACCTCATCATTATTGTGAGATGACTAATACAGCAGTTAGAACGTGTTCATTTCAAGGGTAACTTTTGAGTTTTTATGGCCCATCACACTCTGCCTCACTCTAGAGGGGAATATCTTGCAATAGCTTGAAGTTATTATCATATGAATTATCAAAGGTGTCAATCGTGTGTCCTTGTTCACAGCATAGACAAAAAAAAGCTTTTTATCCTAAAGTCTAGTGGGGCTTTTTTGTGATGTTTGGCATTGTCAGTTTTGCCATGGTGGCCTTAAAAGACCCAGCTCACAGAACTAAAGTAGTTCTCAAAAGTCAACTTCTCTCTGAATGTGGTAAAATGTAGACATTTAAATTAGCATCATACCATAGCTTTTACAATTGCGGTGTGAATATGGTCTATTGTTTTATTTAAAGTGGCTTTTTTGAGAACCAAGCCAAAATAAATGGCTAATAATTGTTAATAAGGAAACTCGTACGTAAATAACATTTTTTTTCTGGGTGATTTGCCATTACAAGCATAGAAATTAGAACAAATTCAAGTTGAAAAATAAAGGGGTTCAGACATTATTATCACAGTGCCTGTAGAGAGGGAATGAAGGGTGGAGACAGAGTAATACTTAAGTCGGACACAGCCCCTTCCTTCCCCATCCAGTAGGTCTCAGCTCCTGTCTTAAGCTAATACTATCCATTTCCTCATGATGCAAAAACAGAAGCAAGTTCTTGAGAAGCTGGCGCAGACCTTCCACATCAAGCACCTGCTTCTTCAACAGGGCCTCGCTGAATGCCTGGGAACCCTTATTCTGGTGGTGAGTGGGCCTCGTCTTTTTTTTATGTGCAAAAATAGAAATTTCTGAATATTTCATTTCGTCATTTAGCAGACACTTTTATTGAAAGCAACTTACAAGTCAAAAAGTAAAATCCCAATTGGAGTAACTACTTTGTACTACAACAATAACATTTAAAAAAGTTTCTGAACAAGACAGAGTGCAGAGTAGCTATGGGGATCAGACTTTTTTTGGAGGGGGGAACAAAAATGTTAAAATTTTTAGTTTTTTTTAATCAGATCAGAGTTAGACATAACTTTTCATAAACAAGGACGACACTATGATACATATTTTCAAAAAAATCAATTCAAACTGCCACTGACTAATTAACAAAAATGTTGACCTTTGGTGAAAATGTTACCCTCTGTCTGTTTAGAATATCAAATGCTTTGGACGCTACAGAGATTAGGACCTCTTTTTGGTCTGGATGTATTTTCCATGAACATTTATTAATTCATCATTCAATTATTTATTTATGGGTCGGCGCATTTACAAAACTGGTTTTGAATTCCCCAAAATACATAATCAATGTCAGACATGTCTGAATCAATTTTTAAACAGTTTTACTTTCAAGACATGTTGACAAGTAACGTTTTACATTCTCTCTCCTTGTGATACATCACAAACATAAAAATGAAATACATGACATTCAAATTAGACAATAGGACTGTAAAGCATTACTTAACGACTAAAAAAGACTAAATATGTATAAAGGGAATTTGGCCATGATATATGGTGCAAATATCCAACAATAGTAAAATCTTGGCGAATAAATCCAATACATTCGACAATAGTCTGTAATAAAGCATTCTTAGTTCCCACAGGCAACATGTCTAGAGAGGACACCAGCTGTGTGTGTGTTTCTGTGATGGCCAACAGCAGCCGCTTGTCTCCTGCCAGCCGGCTGCTGTGGAAAACACAGAAACAGAGAGAGGGAAACCCCTCCTGGTCCTGCTGTGGTAATCCACCCCCTGGTCCTGTCAACATCAAGAAGACCCCAGCATGTTTTTCAAGTTAAAAGCCCCCCCACCCCCACCAAATCACACCCCGTACAAAACAAAAACATCGACATGAACCTTCAAGGTTGAAAAACCAAGAGAGCCACGCCTAGCGAAGACAGTCTGCCGCAGGCGCAGTATGGACCCCACCACAAAGGGTTTGGTCCTGGCAAGAAAAAACACAAAACTGTTTCTATCACCTTGTCATGCGGCCATTTCTGGATGCAGATGTTTGGCTGCGGCGCGGTGGCCCAGGTGGTGTTAAGCGGAGGTTCCCATGGCCTGTTCCTCACGGTAAACCTGGCGTTTGGATTCGCCGCAACGCTCGGCATCCTCGTCAGTGGCCAGGTGTCGGGTAAGAGGAGGAGTGCATGCCGTACATGAACTAGAAGCTTGAACGAATTAGACTATCACAAAGAATACAGTTGTTCAGGGACTTGTGTCGGTAAAATGTGGGTATTTGATATTCATGGGGTAATTTATATTTTCATCTGTGTTGTACGTTTTGATTCCTAGCTCTCTCAGCACACTGTAACCAGCCATTACGATCGACTTTGTATTTCAACGTGAAGTAAACAGTGACAAGTACAGTAATTACCGCCTACAGGAGTAGATCACCACTCCTGTCAGCCATCGTCAGGACTACAAAGGGCTTTCCTCCTAGAATATAAAGCAATGCGGGGCATGATGATGTTGAAAAAAACAAACGACAACCGCAAAAAACACTTGGTGTGTCTCAATTCAGATACTTCCATTAGTACACTTCCATGTAGTACACTGTGTACACTATGTGAATTTCGACGAAGTTGGTGTTGTCTCAAAACCAACACGGCCGCCGCGCACTTCTTCTGCTTCCTCTTTTTAAAGGCAAATGGCAACAGGGAAGAACACCATCGCCAAAATTTGAAAAATATCCGCCAGCTAGTTTTCTCGCTTGACTTTATTTAAAAAATCAATAAGTCAATAAAATGGACGTTCTTTTAATTCTACCGCCATTTTCACAAATGCTGGTGGTCCCTCAATGGTCGCCATCTTGTCGACCATTGAGGGACCACCACTGTGAGAAGTGTCCAGCGTTCCACGTTCAACTTTTTCACTGTATTTTGCCATACTTGTCAGTGTGAACACACCCTATGCCTTCAAAATAGCAAGCGTAAGTCTGGAAGTATGCGAATTGAGGCGCAGCAACCGAGTAACTTCATTAACTACAAGGATTCTCCGTCAAAACAGCGACGAGTTCTGCACTTCAGGCATACAAGCCGCCCTCCTCCAATAGGCTACCTTTTTTTTTTTTTTTGTTATAATGAGCATGCCCACCGCTAATACTACATACCGCAGCTCAAAAGAAAAGGGAAGCATAATTAGAAAACTCCCACCCTGGCATGATGAGGGTACGAATGTAAGGCTGAATGAGCCATTGAGGCGGTTCGCTTCGCTTTTTTCTTTTTTTTTATTAAGAAAAACATTGACTTTGTGAGATCCTTTTTTTTTCTCTTACAACCTTTTCATCCTTCCAATTTAATTTGTGTCACAGAGACCTCCCTCCCAACAGGGCTTCACACGCGTGGAGATGGGCTCGAAGCTGTGTTCACTCTTTGAAAAAAAACGGGGCCAGAATATTCTCAGCGAAGATGAAATGGCCTTTTCCCTTTCTCTCGTTGGCACTTTGCATCACCGATTATAGCCGGGAGGACATCTCATTTTACTCACATTTTACTCACATTTCTGTGTTTTCTGCGGTCCTTAGGTGGTCATCTGAACCCAGCGGTGACCTTTGCACTCTGCTTCCTGGGAAGGGAGCCTTGGAAGAAGTTCGCCACGTACTTTATCTTCCAGACTCTGGGTGCTTTCCTGGGCGCCGGGATCATATTTGGCATGTATTTTGGTACGTGATTGTGAATTGTAAAATGGGTTACGCTTCTCTGGTTTCCGTTCCATCCCCGATGTCCGCAGAGCACCTGCACGCGTCCTACAGCAAGACGCCTAACCTCTATCTGACTCAGGGGCCGATCACACAGAGCGGCGTCGCAGACGGACACGGACACTTCAAAAAAGCCTTGACAGAATGCTTTGCACATCACAAGAAAGGAGCTCAGCACAGGCACACTGTACCATCGGAAACCGATGGAAAACACTTTAAACCGTTCTGCGTGATCGACCGCATATCGGACCCATATGTTCCACTAATGCAATCAAAGAGGTTATGCAATATTTACAAACGGGGCCTGCTGTCAGGCAGCGATGGGAGTCTTGGGAAGCGAGCGCTTACGGTTTATGAAGCTGGAGGTCTTTTCAACACTGAACACAGTGATGTGCATGTTTCCGCCAGATGCGCTGCAGGAGTATGGGCAGGGGGCGCTGTTTGTGGACGGGAACAACGCCACGGCGGGGATCTTCGCCACGTATCCCTCTCAACATCTCTCTCTGCTCAACGGATTCTTCGACCAGGTAACGATAAAGTCAAGTCAAGCTTTATTTATATGGCACATTTCATACACAGGGCAACGCAATGTGATTCACATAAAATAACAATACAATCATGCAAGGGTAAGTGCAGAATATAAATATGTATATCGACAGGAATGAGTGCAATTATACAGAGAATCAGTACGAAATGTGCAAAATCTAAAAATATACAAAATACACAAACACACACACACGCAAATTAAGAACTTAGTCATAGACTGGAGTAAAAAACGTTTTTAACCTGCTTAAGTATTCAGTGTTAGGACCTCTCTCAGGTCCTCAGGCAGGGTGTTTGTGCCAGGATCTTTCTCTTTAAAAAAAATAAAATAATTTGTTGTCCACAAAAAACATAACAGATTCAACTGGTGTCACGCCATTTGCCCCAGACCATATCGCAAGAATAACCTACACATTTAACAATGACCAAATATGACCCTAGTGCTAGATAGCTACAGGGTCTGGGTAGACCTCTAAATCAACTTTGTCAGGCCCCGGGCCCCTCCCCCCTCTAGCCTAATCCAAATGATTATTGTTTTGTGAATCCTCCCAGTGGAACTGCGATCCGTCTATTAAAGGCCCCCTAAAATCAACACTTCAATTGATATTAAATGGAAAACACATGATATGGAGCAATTGCTGTACTCATGTACGTTGACAGGCAGGAGATGAGGTCCGCCTTCATCAAATCTGTTTTTTATTGAGCGAGAACTCTGAAGTGCGCCAGATGTAATTTTTGTTTTGGGAAATATAGATAGTGGGGGAGGCGCTGAGGGGTGGTTTAGCTGTCAAGTTGTTTTACAAGATCGTTTCTGGAAGTAGCTCCTTTGCCCTGTGGCACTTGGAAATGGATTTATGCCGCTTTAACTTGGTGGGGGAAAAAAAAGGATATGCAACTTGACATAAGTGCACGGGTTAATGCAGAGTTTACATTGCGCGGATGCCATAAATATATTGAAATAGAAATATCATAAAATATCATGAAATATCTGTGAATCAGGTTGGTCAGTCTGTACCGTTACTGTATCAGGAAGTAAATACAAGCCCACTCAACAGTTCAGCAAGGTAACGTCTTAAGCACCGTCAGCCTTTTCCGATGGGATGCACTTTCTGAAGGGAATTGGGTTTCACCAGGTTATTATTTTTGTTTAAGAAAAAGATCTGTTGTGTTTTTTCACCTAAAAATGTATCTTAAAAATAAATAAGCCATTTTGGAGATGTTCGATTCAAATTGGGAGCCACTGGCTTGTAATTAGCTGATTGATTTCGGTTCAAAGTGACTGGGCACATTTAAATATAATTTATTGAGCTTTGAGAATTCTAAAAATGTCAAATACGCTTGTTTTATGTATAAGGCTTTGCACGGGCTTGCCCCACCTCCTTGAAATTGAATGAATTAAACAGAGGGCTGACAGTGGCATTGGCACCAGGGCCACCACTAGAGGGGACTGTGAGGTGCCATATAGGCGCACCACATTTGGACAGACTGTGCCGTCAGTAAAGGGAAGTGCATGCTGGAATGGCATGCCACTCGTAATAAGGGAGCGCCCTACACAAGCCACTCTTAAGACCCAGCTCAAACAATGGCTCAAGGCAAACCAGAACTGTGATCACTTTTAACCTGACATGTTGTATAATGCAATAATAATAATTTTGTCTTTTTCTACTTATGAATTTGTATATTTGCATATAGCATTTTTTGCTAAACTCCGGCATGTTTACATCTTGTATTGTTTTACTGATGTTTATTGACATGCCCTGTCTCTCTCATTAAACAAATAAATAAATTTAATTAATAAATAGTTGACATGACAAACTAAGGCGTGGCGACTGGCAATTTAATTACGAGTTTAGTTCTTACATTGATTACATAACATCCCAGACAGGACAAAAGCATTAATGGCAAAACTCAATCACCCTCCCTTAACTGAAGACCTTATTAGAGATCTTCTTATATAGAAAAGCATTTGGCTAGTTTTAGTCAGTTTCTAGTTAGTGTTAATTGTTTTAGCTCTACTTGCAAGTCCTGTTTCAGCTCTGTACAGCACATTGAGATTTCTTCAATGAAAAGCACTTTTTATATAAAAATAACTTAATTATTTACTGACAAAAAAACCTTCAATGCAATTGACGTTTCGACTGTGTTCCAGGTGATCGGAACCGCTGCATTAATCGTGTGTGTCCTGGCTATCGTCGACCCTCACAACAACCCCGTCCCCCGGGGTCTGGAGGCCTTCACGGTGGGCTTTGTGGTGCTGGTGATCGGCCTTTCGATGGGCTTCAACGCGGGCTACGCCGTGAACCCTGCCAGGGACCTGGGGCCGCGGCTCTTCACCGCTATGGCCGGCTGGGGCAGCGAGGTCTTCACGTGAGTGTCTTGTGCCCCGTTCACACCAAACACAACAGTACACAATCGATGCAAAGACACGAAAAGACGTAAATTCGCACTGGGCGAAATTCATGTCATTCGACTCGCGCAAACAGTTCGCATGAGTAGACATTTTATTTCTTGAGTTGGAAAAATGTGCGTGGTGAAAGCTTCAAGTGAACACCACCAATGATCCCGCGGTCAAACAAAAATATATAAATATATAATATTTGGAAAGAATAGGGAGACAGAGGGGTGAGGAGCAGAGTTTAGACAGGAGCTAACTCGAACCCATTAAGATGTTAATGGGTTCCTTAAGGTCTTCCTTTAGCGATGGTCAGAGACTTTGTTTTCGTTGACACGTTTTTGCAGCGCGACATCATACATAGTGCAGGATTCAAATTAGTGAAAGTAATTTGGTTTAAAGCATCTGCTGCTAAATGACAATGGAAATACAAAAAACAACAACATTGTTTCCAAGGGGGGATACGTTGCGCTCTAAACACTGCGTACATTTGCTTCCCCAGGGTGAACGGCTGCTGGTTCTTGGTGCCCTTGTTTGCCCCGTTCCCGGGGGCCGTGGTGGGGGCGGCGGTGTACCAGCTCATGGTGGGCTACAACGTGGAAGGGGAGGCTCGCAACAAGAAAAGACGCGAGGAAGAGGAAAGCCTCAAATGTACAGATATAACCACCACCGAAGAAGAAGTTCACTGAGTTCGTCGCCATGATTCAAATGTTTTTTGTTATATATCTTTCGTAATGGTTTTACGTTTTCTACGTATTTAGGCGTAGATTGAAACTAAAATCCATTCATACATTTGCTGAGTAATCCATTAGCTCTATCTATAGTTGTATTTTCTATTATTGTCTAACTATTATTATTAATAATTTGTATAGGAATTATATCATATTTGTATTTGAGGAACTTGCTGAGAACTTACTGTCTTATTTCATATTCTCAAAAATATTGTGTTTTCAACATGTACCTGTACCTCCAAGTCCTGAAACACACAGTGTTTCAGGACAGCAGACCAAAAAGGTATTGCTGGCTAGAATTCTGATGACAAAAGTTATAAATAAAAAAAGCAAAATGTGACTTGCATCTACCAGTACCCGCATACCCACTGTGGCATAGCCAGGAAGTGATTTCAGGGGGGGGGTTAGTTTCATTAGGTTATAGGAACATAAATTGTCACGGCTTTAGAATATGTAGTTATACATAGAATAACATGATAATGTTGAAAGCAGTTGTTTTTAAGGGTGAGGGTGAGGGGTGAGGTTCGGTGAGGGTGAGGGGTGAGGTTCGGTGGGGGTGAGGGGTGAGGTTCGGTGAGGGTTGCAATTCCAACTTCTGTTGAAATTCTGATCTTTTTTTTGTGTACCTTGTTGGTGATAGTGTTAGACACTGCATGCCATCTCCTGTCTCCTCTCCTTGCTTTTCCTCTCCTCGTCTTCTCTCCTCCTCGTCTCCACTCCTCTCCTCGTCTGCGCTCCTTTACTTGTCTCCTCTCCTCTGCTTTCCTTGTCTCCTCTCCTAAGCAATTACATATAGTCTCATTGCCACAAAACAATAACCTTGAGACCATCCAGATATTCACGTATGCGCTTCGCAATGAATATCGGTCTGGCCTTGGCTGGGCGGTAATTGATTGAAAAACAAAAACATTCCCATCCATAAAACCTTCTGTGCAGATTTCTGCTCACAACTTAACATTGTTATCCAGCCTATTTGCATTTTTGTATTTCTATACTTCAAGGGGGGTTTGAATCCAATAACCCCCCCCCCCCCTGCTACACCACTGCCCCCCATATGTCAACATCAAAATCCATCCTGCTGTTCAAATACATCAATATATTTACATTAAAAAGTCTGAAATTCTTGCAAAACTACTTCTTCATAGGATTTCATAGGATTGTCATCATCCTCATTAGCTGCTTCTGGAAACTTCCATCAAATAGTTGAGAACAAGTAGAATGAAGAATTCAGCAACCTCTCTCTTTTCCCCCCGCAGAGATAAATCTAGATAAAGGGCATGTGCATAAAACTGTCTGGAGAGGCTGTGGGATGTTTTACTCTTAATATTTTACCTTATCTTGGACACCGGTGATTTGTGAGGCCGCGTCGGCAGCCCTCTGTGTTACACCGTGATGTATAGGCTGTAGCGGTGGCAGGGTGCATCTCAGTGACCAGAAGCCTTATTCCTACGCGTGGACACAAACAATTATGATTGACGTAATGAATAAGTTATAACGCGGCACGCCCACTTAAGACAACTTCACGCCAGACTGCAATTTATTATATAAAAGGAAATATACCGTATCCACCTGATTTATGACTTATTTTGGAGGGCACATGCACATCGGTATTTCAATTCAGCCCCCTCAGGCCTTCAAAATCCTCTTCTTCAATCAGCTGTTCTAACCACAACACCCACCATATTTATCCCCGGGTGTAACCGCTACCAAACATAACCATAAAAGCCCGAACCTGACCATAACCTTTTCCAACCTAATTAGTTTGGCTTTCACGCGGCAGAGCCTCTTTTTTTTACGGGGCATAGCAGAAGACGCTTTCTTGCCTTTGACCCCCTCGTTTCACCGCAGGGTGGGCGGTCGATGTGTGAGGGGGGGGCGGGGGGGTCCACATGCCCTTTACACAACACTTTCAAGCCTAATTTGTTTCGCTTTTTTGTACGTCCACATTTTCATTTGGCCTCGGCGGAGGAACAGATAAATCCGAAATAATATCGGCTCAAGCGTTGCCAAGCTGCCATTTTAAAAGCACATTAAAAAACGAGGTTGCTCTTTTGCATATACATTATTGAGTTTGCAAGATACGTCATTGAGATTGCGGGTTGAAAAAACATAATATGATTAAAATACTGCTCAATAACAACATTGGCTTTACCCGGGAGGACCGGCGGGCAAGCAGTGAGGTTAGTCCAGAGGTCAGTCCATACTGAGACTCTAATTTACATCCAGATTCGGGGAAGGGAGGGCCCTTTTTTTAGTTCATTCATCTAATCGATCGTCAGACAGATAAATAATTGATTGTACTTTGAGAATGTGTGCCGTATGCAGACAGGAGCCTCATTTAGCTTGTCAGGAGCGCGCCACGGAGTTGAATTCCTCGGGGCTGACGCTCATGTCAGGATGTCATGTGGTCCGAGATCAGATGTCAAACTCATCTTCCTTCCATCTTCGTCTTCCCCGAGCGGTTGACCACATTCGCGCGGTCGGCTAGAATACTCCGGACGCATGCGACAATATTGTGTATTATATCTGGAGTCGGTGAATATGTTACATCTGCTAGAATGTAAATCGAAATGCTTCAACTAATTCTAAATGATTGTCAAGTCGAGGTTCTTCCTAGAAACAGCAGATTATAGTTAGTTATAGTTATTATAGTATAGTTACAACTATATAGACAATCTTAATGCATAGATGAAGAAGAAGAAGAAATCCACATGCGAAGTATTTAAAATCTGTAATTACCTGTATACATTTCCCTAAATCTGTAACAACTCTGATAACATAAATGTGTAAATATAAATTATAAATAGTCTTTTTTCATTTGGATATTCCAGAGCTTTCTGAATACCCTGAAGGCCGTGATAGTTTGGAAAATAAAATCATTTCCTTACTTCACTTGAGAAATAAGTCTGTGCTGTTGGTCACTCCGTCTGAATGCTATAAAACTGTGACCAAGTGCAGGCTGAGGGTTTTATGCACACATCAGGATGAAACGGTCATCCACTAGCAAGTGGATGCAACCACTTGTGAGGAACACTAAACCAACGGCCGTAGCAAATCCCCTTGTTAGCTAACCTGTGCATGAACAGTAATTCATTCATAATACAACGCCAGACAATGAGGATCCCAGGATAATCATAAGGATAGTTCAACGCAAGACACACCTACTCAATGTTTCCGTTTGCAATACTTTTGTCAAAAACACACCTATGCTCATTTTACTTTGCATTTATCCAGTTAAGATTGAGTTTTCTATCTATGAATGAGACATGCTATTGGTACTTTTTATCACAGCGTGTCCTCACCTTGACTGCAGAGTAGTCACGGTCAAAGTTCAAATAAGGCGGCACACGTTGGGGGGGGGGGGGGGCGGTCAGAGCTTGGAAAATGTTCAGCCTTGCTTACTGCACTGTTTAACCTGCAAAAAACCATTAGTTTGAACATTATGCAAATGGCGGAGGAGTGATGGAGAAGTGAAAGAGAAGCTGAAGAATGCCTGGAGAAATGTTGAGGAGGGAAAATACATAATACATGCAACTGCAGCCACGGGTCGCGACAGTCGATTATGTGTTGGAGGAATGGGCTTAATTTCCTGATGTGTTTATTACTTGGTTCTTGGTTGACACTAAAGATTTTCCATCAGTGGTTGAGTATATTGAAGTGTTGATGGATGGGTTTTATACACGCAGTTTTTATTGATATTGGAGGAAAGTGTCACATCTTAGATTGTGTGCATTTAAAGTTCAAAAGGACAAAGACAGTCTTTGTAGACAACAGTGTTTGGCTCTCTGGTCTAAAGTTAAAGGGCCCTACTTCAAAATATTTCCCTTTGTGACATCACAAGTGGGAGTGCTTAATCAGATGTAATAGGGGAGAGATCAAGTATCTGGACACTCCCACATTTTGGGCTGTAGATTAGGGATCGATTTTGTAAATGGTTAATGGCTCATCAAAACTAGGTTAACTAGGGAAAACATTAAAGTAAATGCACAAATGCACTATTATTATTGTTCAAAACACAAATAATTCCATCTCTGTATAAATCAAATCAATAAAAATTCCCAATGGGCGAAAACAAAAAACATGAATATCTATCAGGCAGGTCTGGCCGATGTGACATTCTGCTCAAACTTTAAAGAAGTGCTATTTTGACATTTGGAAGTCCTTGTTGGCATGACCTTTACTGTATTACCAAATAGGCGAAGAGTCAATCCCAAATATTTTCCTGTAAAATAATGCTATTTAGCCTACTTATGAAATGGGATCCACGGGTACTATAAAGTGAATCATTCGGATTTGATTCACTCAGACACGCCAATCAACCTAGCTCCTGAGAGACATCCCCTGCCTGTGATCCACACATGGGCCGTGGCCGCACCAGACGTCAGCATCAGGAGCCGGTATCTGTGACCTAGGTGACCATGAGGCTGTTACTTCAGCGACTCGGTCATGAAAACTAACCACCTCGCCATAAAGTGTTTGTACAACCCAAAGTTAAGACTCCCCACGCACGCACACACACAGCAATTGTGACCTTACGAAATCAAAATGTCATGCTATTTTTCCCCAAAAGACAGCTTTAGATATACCGTTGCAAGTTATTTATTTACCAGGGACAGTGCACATTAATCAACATTTCAGTTTCCACACATTTCAGTTTCCACATCAATGTACCAGAGTTAGCTAATGAGCTAATTTCATATGTAGTCCCATGGCAGGTTATTACAATAACTATCCTCTATTATCATCATCAATCTATTAGTTGATGGTGGAGATTGAACACTCATCCAAATACAACAATTCGTAGTTCATTCAATTATATTTGATTGGTTTATCAAGGCTATATGAATGTATTAGTTAGACAGTATCTGATTCAGATTGGTTGCCATCGTAATTAAATGATGTAAATGAATGAATCTGTTATCAAACAACAATTGTTATAATTTATCCCTAATAATCTAAAAAAAAATGATTTGAAATGTTGCAAAAAATAATGAATCACTGCCATTCACCATCCATTCATCTATGGTGCAAACGTATCTACATTGTCTCCGCTTTATTTTCTATTATTGCTGTAAATGCTTTTCAAAAGCACCACCAACCCCCCCCCTCTCTTCCCTCTCTGTCTGTGCAGAACCAGAACCAGAACTCATGAACTCAACGTGAGGGCGCAGCGGCCCCGTGCGGCCAACCCGCGCACTGCAGCCCCGCCGTGAGCCACAGCCGCTAGACAATTCAGCTAATGAGCAAAAAAATAAAATAAAATACAAATCTTTGCAAACCCTTCCGATGTTCAACAGCGCAAAACAAAGGGTGTGTGTGTGTGTGTGGGTATTCGTGAAATCCGAGTTGAATTCCGCAGGGAAACCGCACCAAGAACCGGAAACAACGGACTGCAAATATTTCCACATTGAGGGTCATTAAATCAACCACAAAAGCACTTGGGCAGCGCGCGCGCGCGCACACACGCACACAGACACACACACACACACACACACACAGACACACACACGCGCACACAGACACACAGACACGCGCACACAGACACACACACACACACATAAAAACTCCCTTGTGCCTGAGGGGGGTTGTTGTGTGTGTTTGTGTGTGTGTTATGTTGCTGACCCGGTTCTCCGCCTCCACCCATGAACGTGAGACAGCACAGCCAGGTGCGTGATGTTGTTGTTGTGAATATTACGGATCTCCCCCGCAGGTGTGAATATCAGGAAGCTACGGCACCTGTCGTCGGCTCCACCTGGCCTGACAGGGGTCATGCACTGCAGCGGTATCCTGGTTCACCGCAACGCGACTTCCGGTTGTCGCTTTCTAGTTTGGGCCGTGCCGGTCAACGCCCCCCCGGAGCGAGAAGAATGACGAGAATACAACATGATCATTTCCGATAATCGGAAGTCCCTCCCCCTCTCTCTTAACCTTGACCTGGAATAGGCGGAAGTGGATAAGAACACTCTCATGAAATATCGTATTTAAGCATTATGCATTTGCATTGTTTGCTTGCTTTATAAGCTGCTAGGCATACATTACATAGCTGCTCTGTGTGTGTTAAGACAATAGCGCCACACCTTGCAGTCAGTCGACACGGCCAACGGCCTATACGGTTACCGTGCAATACCGTGCTTATTAATAGGTCATAAATATGTGTCTCTCTAAACTGTATATGCCATGCCTGCAGGGAATAGACGCACACACACACCCATACACACACACATACACACGTACACACACACGCACACGCACACACACACACACACACACACACACGTATACACACACACATACACACACACACGTACACACATGTACACACACACACACACGTACACACACACACACATGTACACACACATACACACACACAAATACACACGTGTACACACACACACACACACGTATACACACACACACGTATACACACACACACGTATACACACACACACGTACACACACACACACGTACACACACATACACACACACACAGGCCTGGATGTGTGTGTTTGTTGACAAAAGGTTGTGGTGTATGGGCCTGCCAATCTTACCGATATATGTCATGTATATGTCGTTTTTGTTCTTGAGATTGTGTGTTCTGTGTCACGCATGATCTTATTTTGTTTCAACCCTTCATTTAACCATTTGAGATGTAAGAATGTTGTCCGCCAAGATATTGACCCCGAAGAGCGGGCATCTTATCTCCCAACCTGACTGCCAGTGTTGTGTTCGCTGTGTGTGCGCTGCTGGGGACATTGTGCTGTTGACGGTTGTTCCGGTCCGATGGTGAAACACAGAGGTGACACTTCTCTGGCCTCGTTGCTCTTGTTGCTCGCAAGATTTAGCAGGAATGCCGTCCGGGCTGCTGTCATTGTTTCTAATCTCAACCCATCCTGATAATGTCCATTCTTTTATTTCTTCTTTTCTTCTAAAATGAAGTTAACCACTTATACAGTATTTAGGCTTCGTCCAAACTACGCCCGGGGCCGATGGTTTGAACGAAAACCGTGTCTGGAAGGAGTCGAAGGACCGATCGGTCAATTCTAATCTCCTAAAACATATAACCCATGGATGGGTATCAGAGATAAACCTCCAAAGTCATCCACGTCCTGGATGTCCCCTAGCCAGGAGCCTACATAATATACCCTTACAGATGCACCGAAATGTAGGCTACGTCTCATTTGGTGCTAAGCCCCCCCCCCCCTAAAGGTCAAATCCTAGAATCAATCCTGGTGGATATGCAAGTCCCCTTATTTAGTAGTTCAGTGCGTTTTATATACGTATTGGTTTATTTGGATTCCGCGTTATATATTTTTTTAAATGCGTCTCTGTCAACATGGGCCGCTGTGATTTGACACATGTAATATGTCACGCATGCTTGGATTGCAGGGAATGAAGATCGAGTTGGCACTGGCGGCTGTGGGACCAAACACCAAGGCCATTGTCTGAATCAGGTACAACGTCTTTTTCTTTGGCGGTGGGAAATTACCAGCCGCAACAAGCAAGAAAGATTTGCGAAGGATAAGATTTATTAACCCGTTTTAGAGAGTAACACTTCTTCAAATATTGACATAATGTATGGCACCTTTTATGCCATGCATCAAGACGAGCTACAATACAAACCTATAGCCCGCTGTGTACTCAACGGTATGCGTTATGTACTTTAGCAGACAACATCGATAGTAGCAAATTCCACTCTTTGTCTTCCAGGGGTGTTTTTAAGAGCGTGTCCAATCCTTGTGCTGTCAGAAGGTGAAGGTTAAATATGAAATGTCATTTAGCGTTGTGGCTCACGGCTTTGGGTGGAAGTGTCTGTTTCAATTAGTCAAAGACTCGTTGTTTCAATTGCAACATCACAAATTGTCATTTTGAAGAAATAGTCTTTGTCCATTGTTTGCAGCACAAGTTGACAGCCCTGCCACGGTCCCCTGTCAGACAGGGGACCGTGGCGTGTAACATGATGTTCAACTGCACATACAACAGCCGCATAAAATGCCCTGATAATTGTTAGGTGTCACATTGTTACGTGTAACACACACATACGCACGGATCTTTATCTTCCGCAATCCTAAGAAAGTAATTTAAAATGTTTTTGAAACAAAGTGACGTCTGGAATTAGTTGCCATTAGATTCTGTTTTTAAGTCCAGGGAGCTACAATGATTGAATCTGGCGTTGTGGAATCTCCACTATCCAGTCAGTCATCACGGTCCAATGAAAACACAAGATGCTTTGTTAAAAGTATCACGTGCGCATACAGACGCACAATGACATGTTGAAAGAAGTACAGATAGTAGAGTAGTAGAGTCGTTATCGGCTGCGATGGTCATCTGTTGCACTTGTTTGCCCCGATCCACGGCCCGCCTGCACAAGTGTTTCGCTTCATAGTCAATTATAACACAGTTATATATAACCGCCTGCAATGAAATTAGGTCTGACGCACACGCAACCAGCTAGGGCAGTCCGCCTCTTCGAATGCCATCCGTATTTCCCTTCATAATTTCTCACGAAAAGGCGAATCACCACTGTATAATGCACACACACCGGTTTTCAAATCGAAAAGCTGTAATTAAAGCATAAGCCCATAATAACACAATGTCAACTGGTATCAGTTCCTCAGCCACTCCCTGCTCATTATTGAATCAGCCAGGGAGGGTCATGACAATTCCAATTGCAGTATTCAATACCACGCAGGTATTCACAGCTATAACTCTCAAAGTAAGGCCTATCAGCTTCTAAAGCCTATTCAACTCTAATGAAAGATAAAGAGACAATTTCACAGTTCAAATACATAAATCAGCGATATTGTTAATCTAGTATCAATAACAAAATATATTATTTATTCAAAACACACAACATAGAAAACTAATAGAAAAGAAAAACAACCCTGTTATTTATACCTTTTTCATTTCATATTATTCCAAACAATGAATACAGTTTTCAACAGGAGAATCCTATATTATGTTTGTTATTGTGTATTTTGTGATACCAAGATGCCGTTGCATGTATTTCCAAACAGGTTCAACTGGTCCAGCATAGACGAGGAGGAGGTTGGACCATACACCCTCATTGCCAGTTACCCGTACTTCATTCGTCATTCAAAACACTGCTGTTGTTTTCACACACTTAATTCTTCACACCATACTGGAGGTAACCCTTACTGCAACCAGTAGCCTTGGTATTGTTATCCTTAATTTGCTGATTTTTAAGGGTCTATGAATTAGCAACCATCAGTAGAAACAGGTAAGAAACATTTAGATGGAGATGATTGATATAATGAACGGATTTTGAGAGACATTGCGTTTGTGGGGGGAATTAAGACTGGCGTATAAATCAAAACTGGTTCATAAGACGCAGGTTGAAATAATCCACACAAATACATCTCTTGAAAATAATACATTATAATTGTTGTTTAGTAATTAGTTTAAAAAATGTTTTAGGCCCTCAGGCTATAATTTTCCATGGATTAATTTTAGCAGAAAGAAAGTATTGGCTTAATTGGGCATGACTTCAGGTAAAGGGATTACAGTCACTTGGCAATGGATATTTATTACTTAATAACAATCATTTTTTGATTACTAAAATATGATTCATGGTGATACATTCATTCTAATTCTTTCAGAACAAACCTCAATAATTTGTTGGACTTCAAATTGACTTTGTAGAAATTTATCACAGTAAATGTATTATTTTATATATTTTATATTAAATAATATATTTTATATATAAACAATTTTATATATTTTGTATGCAATATTTCACTTATTTATATAACCTATTTATATATAATATAACAAATACAATGCAAATCAGCCAAAAGCAATTTGGAAATGTTCAACATTGACTGATATGATAATATTGCATACCAAAGGGCCGGATCAGTAACCCCAGGGGCCCCTGGGTGGGTACCGTC
>JAOPJI010005567.1:0-34811 GCA_027122695.1 Merluccius productus
ACAACTAATAATCTACTTAACTATAGTCGTCATTAATATAGTTGTAATGGCCTTCTAGAATATTCTGGATGATTACAATAATATTTAATGGCCCTTAATAATATTAATGGCCTTTATATTAGAATCATCCAGATATTCTAACAGTGCCCTTATCAGTTCTCCAAACAAAATACCCTAGCCTTGACAACACTAAATTAAACTAAACCATCATTTTAAAAATTTGTTTGACAAATCCCCGTAGTCCGTCCGAATCGGAGTGGTTAGTCTGTAAAGTGTCTGCACGACTCAACCGACGATTGAGTTTTTCACATCAGACTCACTAAAATCCCTCGGAATATTTCGAGGGTCGCTCCGTCAAATTGACCGCTATTTTGCCAAGATGATTTAAACTGCACATCATTGGTGTATTCCTTTTTGGCGCTGGTCGCCACACTCTTTAACACTTGCCATCAAAATTGTAACACTGCAGTAGACGCTAGCGACACGTGCATTTAGGCGCCTGGAAATAATCTATAGAACACTGGTGGTTCGGATATTGTTGTTATCGCCGTTACGAACATTCAGCAATCAATTATGTATGCGCTATAGCAAACAAACAATTTATTTGCAGCACTTTTCATCAACTGCGCAGGCGTGTGATATTTTAAGTGTAAATGTCACTTTTATTCGCTGTTACTTTGATATGATTTTAACGTTACCATCTCATTGCATTGCACTATGTCGGTTTTAGTTGAGGTAATTTTTGCTAGCTGTAAATGCTGCTACACAATTTCTGTGGCACATTTTGTGTTTCACGATGGCGTCGAAAAGTAAAGCCCGTTTGCTTTCGGTTTTTAGAGTCAAGTCTTTTTGAGCAAATAGTTGTCATACATAAATAATACAATGGCGGCTTGTAACACAAAACAAAAACTTGTGTGATTACCGAAAATCCGAGTATATTGGTGGTTATATTAGAATTTCTGCTTTGGTTCGAAGGGCGTGTTGCTAAGGTAATTAAACTTGAAAGTTTCGAAGGAAATGAACAATTGCAGGCTGTTTTGCTGATGTATTAGCAAAAATGGACAAATCAATTTCAGTACAACCCGCTTTCACTCTTGATTTTATTTAGTTGTAACGATTTATCGCTGTTTTTTGGTTGAACGTTGGGCGCTTCTTATTGATTACGACCAATCAGTAAAATAAGAGGCGCATTCGCCAGATGACGCAAAGAAGAAACGTTACTGTATCAAAACATCGAATAAACCACTTGACATTTTATTTAACAACTGCGCATCACACACGAAAATATGTGCACGAATCGACGACAATCACCATAAGACAGTTCATTGTCGAATGACAACAAGAGGCAGGTTCATGCTGGGTATTACAGTATTCCGAGTAAAGACCGGCATGATCTGATAACACATATTTGTTATAATAGTTAATTAAACTTCCATTTGAATACCAAGCAACTATCGTCAACTGGGTAAAGTTGCTCGCGCCCACCCGTCGTATTGTACCAACGTCGCGTAGCCCAACGACGCAATAACAACTGACAAGAAGACTATACAATCAAAAATCCGAACCATAAGCTGCTCTATTTAAAAGTTCACTTAAGATTTAAGTGCACAATCTTTTGACAACAATCCCGTTTATCTTATTATTATTATTATATACTGATAAAGTGCATACGCTTATCAGCCTTAAATGCCGTGAAAGTTGGTGCACAAGGTTATCCACCATTGCAAGGATTGAATGATGCGCCTTTGTACCAAATTAAACCCCCATTCACCAGAAATGATCTCTCAAACACACTCCAAATAGTTATAATACCGCATAATCTATTAAATCAAATAACTTGACAATGAAGCGAGGTGGTGATCAAACAAATATATCGTATAAGTGTATATGTATGGGACACAATTGCAAATCGATAACTGATATTGCGACGAAAGTGAACAATGAGTTAAAAAATTCCGAACAGTTGATCTCATTAGTGCATGCAATTGACGCAATCCACACTATTGTTGTGAGGTCGGTTGATTGTGTGCAGCCTCTTAATGGGGAATTAATAGGTACAAAAAGATCATTACGCCTGGAACAAAATGACAAATTTAAAATGGGATTAAAATTGCGCAAATAATCCGGCGCACGATGGTGGGCCGTAAAAGAATTTCGGTGCGTTTCGTTGTTAAATCCCGGTTCTATTGAGTTTGCTAGGTTGTCGATTTGGTAAATTCTCTGAATGACCGACCCCAAATATTTCATCTACGCCAAAGGAGCATCCTACAGTCAGCAGTTTGATTGGTAATTTTTGTGTTAAGATTTTGGTGAATGTGTGTTCAAATTGAATGCTATTTGTTGTGTGTGGCCTCGAGGCTTGGAGATGATAGTTGATTGTTGTGCGTCGATGTGTCACATTTTAACTGTTTACAATGGGAGTGGTTGCATGATTAATTTTACTGGTTTAGCTGGAAGAAGATATTTGAAAATACTTTCCGGAATGACAAAGGGTACTTTGCTGCTAGTGGTGATCAGCATCATTGTTGATTGTGATTAGAGCTAATGATCTGATGAAATGTCAAGACGAAGAATTTATTGATTGCGCCATTTCTGACAGACACATTGCGATGTTAACCAAAGTAGATCGTGTTTGGTGGCGATTGACGACGTGAATTCTAATTGTTAAGGACGGGAAAGTGTGTCGAGTGGTCTACAAAGTGATACAGAAAAAGTCCAAGCACGACACTAGTCCCTCGAAGAATGACAAAAATCGAGATCGTAAACGACCTCGGCTTTCCACTGAGTGTAACCTTGACTCCATTGCCGAGTGTGTTCATTGGTGTCATTTAGCGTATGGATCTGCGTCGACACGCGCCAACGTTTCGAGTGCTCTAGCTGCACACAGACAGACACTGTTGGCCAACGATATCAACCCCGACGATGTGCTCGAGTTGCGTAACACAATCGCCAACTCTGCTATACCACATCAGTTGAGACGGTTGCGTGGAATCTCCCGCAACATCATACCTGACCATATGATCAGTCGAATTCACGACGATCTTCCGCAAGTTCCAAGAGATGTGATTGCTGTTGCACTGGCGCAGAACAACCTCAACTACGATGATGCGGTCGCAGCGTTAGGAGGGCGCCCCGACACCACGTTCGGCGTCACCACCATGGAGAGACGCCCTTACGCCGCCAGAGCGCTCGAACGATTGACATCTCAGTTCCCCTACAGCAGTAACCAGACTCTAAATGACGGCCCTGCTAGGTTTCTTTTAGCCAACTTGAGGTCGCTATACCCATCCACTCAACTCAGTCGTAATTTGAATGATAGTCGTCCGGGTGGTAGTGGAGCTATCGCGTCGTCAACCAACAATCACAGGTTGGATAGCAACTTTAGTGCGGAATCCTCCATTGGGATGAATTCGCGTGCAATACCGTACCATTTCAGTTCAACTGTGCTCCCAAGAAATCGTTTTGAATTTAGTGATGGGCAACAACCATGTCCACACAGACTGGAGTGCGAGGACGACATGTGCGTTGAGGTGCAGTCGACCTTGTGGTACAGCATGGACAGTGGTACCAAGATCAAGCGAATTTTCGCTATGAAGTCCGATTTGATTATGCTGGATGAGTTGGGTGGGCTACATCAGTGGAACTGGAGAAAGTCCAGTCCATTGACCGGCACAAAAAATAAACAAGTGACTTCGTGGGGTTACCACAGTCATGCTCGATTGTCCGAGCTTGGAGTAACCGAGGAAAGAGTCATTCATATTGATGCAACTTCGTTGAGATGCTGTTTCTCCACTGACACCAACCAAGTGTACACATTCTTCGACAGGTGCATACCATTTCTGCAGGAACTCAATCACAAAGTTCCGATGCCGCCCACGCAAAGTCCCATCAAAAATATCAGTGTGTGCAATCCGTACGCGGCCATTCTGACTGAGAATGGATTGGCTTCCTTTTGGGGCTTGAAATCGATGCCCATGGCGATGCCATTGCAATACTCATATTTGAACGAGTTGAAACTCAAAGACAGAAATAAAGCGAGCACCTTCTATGTTGGCTGCAAAGTGTACAACTTTCGTTGTGCACTTCACCGCGAAGGTTCGCTTGTAGTGGATTTCTCCAATGACACCATACGGTTCGGACGACTCACCAACGACATGACTGAGTTCCCTGAAAACGTTGTTGTTGAGGTGGTGAAAGATTACCGTGACCATGGAACCTACGCCAACACATCCAAATTCACCAAAGCTACGAAACGTTCGCGTGCTTCCACCACCACCCTGGCCAGCTCCTCTATCCAACATGCCGCCGCCGCCGGCGACCCCCTTGCTTCTACTCCTTTTAGATCATCCTACAACACAATGCTTGCACATGCTGGTGTTTTTGTCGACCCCCCCATCCACAATAATTCGGTATATCATCGCAACATTGAAACATGGCGAATTGACAATATTATCTTCTTGGACGACATGTTGGACAACAATTATCGTTATGAATTGGGCGTCGTGATGAAAGTGGAAAAAAATCACCTTCTTGTGTGTACTGATGCCGATCGCATTGACAAACCTTTCAAAGAAACGTCCACCAGTCCCGACCTGTCGTCACTGTCCATTTGGAAGATATCTGACACCCACATCTTCAACGAGAAAAACACCAACGAAGTGTTGAGCTTCATCAAATACCGAACGCCAACTGAACCACTCAAGATCAACTCGCCGGTCACTGGCCACAAAATTTTGGCCATCTCCGCCAGCGTGTTCAACATTATCTCCATTGTGGAGCGCAGCAACGGCGAAGTGACTGGCGCCATTTTCGAGTACAAAGGCAAGGGCTTCAAGGAGATCGAATTCAACGTGCCCACGTCCATTCGTCTTGGGCTCATGAATGGCAACTTCACCATCACAAATATGAAACACTTTGGTGACCTCGTTGTGCTCACCACCAACGATGGCGGGGAGACCATCTTCAGGAGGTGCTCCAACAAGTCGAGAGTACTGGACGCGCCCGCGTTCCCTCTCATCTCCTCCATACGTGTGTTTGGTCATCATAAGTCCAGTTCCAAGTTGAACAAACACTTCAACCTTTGTGTTATTCTCTCCAAGCCCAACGCCATCTTCAACGACGCCTTAGACAACAAATACGCCCCAGAAAAACTCGTAGGCCACTCGCTATTCTACCAACGACAAAATATCCTCCATGTGATGGCTTATGAGGCGCTCTACTACGGCTATAAACACTGTGGAATCAACCCTCACAAAGAACTTGCCATTGCGGAGCATGTGCGTCAATTTGTCAGGAGCGAACAATACCAACCAACTGTCATTGATTATTTGACCTCGTGTGATATCAATGGCTTCACTCCCATCATCTATGCTATCTCCATCAGGAGTTACCATGTGGCCAATGTGTACGTGGAGTTTGTGTTGGATGTGCTGAAGGGCAACATTGGCGCTGCACCACTTCACGATGAAACAACCGGAAGCACACTGGACGACGACATCAAGCTTGATCTGCTTCGCGCCATCTTCCCACACCGAAACTACTCCCCCAACAGCTCGGTCTTCTACATGCTGTGCGCAAATGACGTGTGCTCATTCACATGGTCCGGCCCCAAACACATCAAGCAAGACATCTACCAGTGCTACACGTGCTCGTTGTCAGGAAAACTCTGCTGTTGTTCGCAGTGTGCTAGTGTGTGTCACTATGGTCACAATTGTCTCCTCATGGGCGCCTCGCCGACCGCCTACTGCGATTGCTGGGAGATATCGCACTGCAAGGCGCTGATTGGAGGCGACCAAGACATGCGGTTGCGTTTGTTCAAGCTGCTCGTGGATAGTGTGGAGTTGTTTGGTTCCAGTTGCAATGAACGTTGGGATATTTTGGTGGCATTCCTGCTTTACACCGAGTCCAGACCGGACTTTACTCAAAAACCCAACGATGCAGCCGCCCCACCACCCAACAACACCAACGAAAATTCATCCCCACCCATCAACATCACAGTCAGCACCGCACGAGTGTCCACCAACAGAAACAACTCAGACAGTAGTTCCAACTTTGTTATACCACCAATGCCTGTACTCACTCGTAAAGATCCGCTCTCGTCGGATGCCATTAGTCCCACCGATGTCGACAGGATATTTCAACGTGGACTTGTGCATGGGTTCAAAATCAATTCGTTTGTTCCCAAGTTTGATTTCATCGTTGCGGCGCTGGAAATTATTTTTTCCAGTGTGCCACTTGTCAAACGCATTCTAACTCCGCGCGATCTTGATGACGATAACTTTGGCGGCGCCCACCTTGTCAGTGAATACTCGCAACATGCCAACTATCTCACGATCGAGGAGGAGATTGGCACCGGTCGCAAACAATATGACGTTCGTTACGTGGATTCCATCGTGTGTTATCTCATTTTCAAGTGCAAAAGAGACCCGCTAGTTCGACTCATCAGTTCGTTGAGGGGTGAGCACTTTCAGTCATCGAGCAGTCTCACCGACGCTATCATCGATGTGTTTATTCGTTCGATTTGTCGTGTGTTCAATGTGTTCATCTCTGGCATGTCGCCAGTGTTGTTGAAGAGCGCCGAAATGGCCAAACATCTCGACGTATTCTATGATCTATTCTCCATAAACCCTGAGTTGTCCGTACGCACTTTGACCACCATGGCCAACGCTATCATCACGCCAGTGATTATGAATGTTACCAATTGTCTTCACAATGTCTATCTGGCAGACAATGAAGATGATTGCATCGAAAAAACCGTCAAAATGTTCATTCTACACCCCAAAATTAGCAAAAATATCTCACACAGTGAAGCCTTGATGAATCGCGACAACCTAGTTGAAATTAATCTCGATCATTCGTCTCACTCATCTGATGATATCGGCGAAGATTCTGGCAGTAGTAGCAGTAGTATTAGTGATGACACGTCTCTTGATGATGATGATGACGATGATTCCACGTCGATGGACTATGGTGACGCAGATTCAGAGTATTATAACTCTGCCAATCGACACAATAATAATAATAATAATGAGCACCGCCATCGCCACCTTGTTGGAGATCCCGGTTCCTATGATATAAGTTCTGACGTGATTAGACATGAAGCCAGCGAAGATTACAGCGCCTACTCCGACGACGATGACTCTTCTGTTGTTGGTTCGGATGACGATGGACACGAGTATTCACCGTCAACGTCGTCCCATAACCACGGTCGTCGTAGTGGCGATGATGACGACGATGGCATCTCTGAAAACAGCGAAATTTCACACATCTTCGACAACGAGGAAACGCAAAATTTTGCTGGAGAGTTTTTCGACTCGGTGTCCAGATTCGCTCAACTCGGTCGCAACAACCACGTTAACCAATCGTTGAATGTCATATTCAGCAGAGGAACACCTCGGGAATCACCACAACCCAGCACGACCATCGGCAATCGTGTCACCTTCAGTACGGCGCCGACTCAACAACGAGGCGATCCTTCTGCGAACAATCGTCAGTTGGTCATCCAACGCGCAATTACTCCTGCCCACGAGACAAACCAAAGCAACAGATTTGTGGCGCCTCTCGACTGGTCCATCAACAACACTGCCAATCGTGTTTATGCTTCAAGCAGTCGAGATGTGTTTGGGCGTCACTCCCAAATACCGGAAGGTCATCCTCGAGTGGTTTCCACAATGTTCAACGAAAATCAACAAGCACGCGCCAACTTGACGTTCAGCAATACTCGTCAAACCAGCGCTACCAACAACAGTGCCGGGTCAATTTGGAATGCCACCTACGCACACCCTATAATGCTGTCATCCAATGAAGCCTCCGCTAGAGCTTTCGCATGTATCCTACGAACAATCACCAACATCATGAAGCGCTTCAACATGTACAGCAATGAGAACTTTGCCGAGGTTGTTCGCTCGCTAAAGCAAAGTCTTGACTATGTGACCACATGGATGTTCCGCATTATGGACTACACAGAGTCGCTGCTTAGACACGGCGTCACCACCTACTACCGTCACCCCAAATTGGTGCGAAACGAAATGGAATTTCTCGTGCAGAACTATCAACAACTCCATGATACCACCAACCAAAGTTGGAACTTTTTCCGTCGTAACTCTGCTATTGCTCTCGGTGAGAGTCCAGAAGACGACGAATTTAACAGCAATCTGCGACTCAATTTCCTGGCTAGTGTGTTGTCACTTATTCGTTCGTCTCACGATGAACAGCTCTATATGATGCCCAAAGTGGATATGAGTTCGATGCGTTATGTGGCCTACATTTTTGATGCTTTTGTCTACTACATGAAAGAGCAAAAGTTGTGCAGAAATAATGATGTCGCGACATCGTCGTCGTTGTCGTCGTCGTCGTTGTTGTTGGACAGGGATAGCCACGTTGTTGGTAGTGGCGCATTGAGATTTTTCAAGAGGACCAACTCCACCTTAATGTTGGCGTCGTTAGTGCCCGACGAGTTGACTACTCCTCTTAGAGATGCGTTGCCGTTGGCCCACAACCCTGCTCTCCTCACATCCACATCAACCAAGCAGGATCTATTTGGATTTACTCCCAACCAACCAATAAATGACGCCAGCATCAAAGTTGGCACCGACAACTACCCCTTCAAGACGCCCTATTCATCCAATCTCTTCGAGTACAACCAAAACAATGTCGTTGGTGATTTGCTCGAGTGGGATTTGGTTGAATTGTATTCGCGTTGGAATTGCTGTGTCACCTCATTCGCCAAATTGTTTCTCAGAGATGTGGGCGCTGAACCCGGCTCCTCCTTGCTGGATTTCGGGCATTACGATACCAAAGTTCGCAACTTCAAACGTCAGCTCAATCGCAGTATGTACAAGTTGTTCAAAGAGTACACCATTAAAGGAATGCCCCGCGACTTTGAAGAGATTCTCCCGATCACCTTTGAAAAATTGAACACCATTTTCCGAGTGTGCAAACCAAGCACCAATGCCGAGAAGATCCCTCGTATTGTCGCCACATTCAGAAACGAGCCTGGCGAAGGCCAAGGCGTTACTCGGAACTTCGTCAACGATGTCTTCTTGGCCATCATGGCGCTGAAAAAACTGCCCAATCTCACAAACGTCTTTGTCAACACCCACTCGTACTTGAACTTTTCGCTGATGGACGACGACCAAACGTTCTTGGAGTCGTGCGTGTTCCGAACGTCGACGGCCACCCGTTTGCCCAGTTTTTCCACTAGCGGGGCGAAAGTCTTCGATGAATCCAGTGCCAATCTGACCAAAGCTCAAAAGAACATCGGACGCGTTATTTTGGACTATCTTCGTCGAAAAAAGGTGTTCTTTCCCGAAGTGATCACCGACGTCATACTTTCATTCGACAATGATGTGGCTATGCGTTGTGTCACCAACCATCAAGTGCTGTTCAACGCTGTCAAGGAGATCCAAATCGAAATGGAGGTTCCTCCCAACCAACGTGTCACCAAGCAGCAATGGTGCCTCGACAATGAAGATGTCAAGTTCGAAGACACCGAAGCGCTCTTTTGCGAAGGTGGCATCAAGGGCCAATACACTCCGCTACCCGGAAAACGTTCCCGCGAACGCATCAATGCCTTCATCAATGTTGGACGTCTTGTGGGCCAATGCGTTGTGCTTGATGTGCCTTGCCCCATGGTCTTCGCGCGACCAGTGGTCAAGTATATGCTTGGTAGAGAAGTGTCATGGCACGATTTCGCGTTCTACGACGGCAATCTCTATGAGTCGATGCGAAAAATGCTCGTCGATGCACTCGTCTACGAAAACAAAGATGAACACCTGCACGAGCTGTACTTTGCGGCGGAGAAAATGGTCGGTGGCACACTGGAGATTTTCGATCTCATCCCCGACGGACGCAATGTCACTGTCACTCCCGCAAACGTTCTCGACTACGTGGAGAAGTTCTGCCTGTTCCAAATGGTCCGATCGGTGAAAATTGAGTTGGAGGTAGTTGATGCTTCTATATTATTATATTTCTCTTTCGATCTCTCCTAATCATTTTGTTGTAGGCCATGAAAAAAGGTTTGAGCGAAGTTATCCCCTTGGAGCTGTTCTCCACGCTGACTGCGGAAGACTTCAAATTGGTGGTGAATGGCTGCACTTTTGTCACGGTGGATATGCTGAAAAAAGTCACCAGCTTCGTGGTCGAGGCTAGCAACGTCCCTCAAGCCAGGGTCGACCAGTTCAAGACGTGGTTCTGGTCGGTGTGCAACGAGTTGTCGCAACAACAGCGCAGCGAACTGCTCACCTTCTGGACCTCCTCGCCCAACCTCTCCGCCGACTACCTCTCCGTCAAGTCCACCAATCCTACCGTGGTGATCAAGTACTTTGATGACTTTAGACTGCCTACTGCTAACACCTGCTCCACCAAACTGTTCGTTCCCTTGTATTCTACTAAAAAGATCCTCAAAAGCCAACTGTTGGCCGCCATCAAGTGCCGCACTTTTGGTTTTGTTTGACATTGTTTTCATTGATCGTTGACTTTATTATATGTTTTCTGATTACTTTTGAGGTTGTGTTGTTTTGTGCGGGGGTTAGTTGAAAACAGCGCTCTAAGATTCAGCGCCTGCGCACAAAAATAGAAAAGTTTTTAACTTGGAGCCAAGTTTGCAATTCAACGCAGTCAGTTCTAACTAGCGCCAAATCTTGGCGTTAGTGGGGAGTTTGTGAGTGAAAGGTGCATCTGCGTATTTTGGTGCATTGGGTAGAATGTTTAATTGTAATTTTTCAACGAAATGTACTCGCAATTCTTAACATGCTACACCAATTCAATGATGTGTATCACTTAGTTGTTTACAAAAACAACCTCATGTGAAGCTACTTAAAATAGTGTAAAATAACTCGCCATTAATAAAACTAATGCAGTTGTTGATAGCTTTAAGAGAAGCGAATTGGTCAATAACAGTTGTATAAAATAGGTTGACGTAGAAATAAGTCTAATAGAAAGTATTCAACTAATAACTTAGTTGATACTAACAAGTCAACATGTCGAACTATAACTCTTGGAGCAGCTAATGAAGGTTCACGATGGGGTTGCTCAGAGAAATTTATGCGCAACAAAGTTGTCGACAAGTATTTCAATAATTTTGAAGTCTGTAAGAAATTTCAATGGAAAAAGGTTTAAACCCCTACGAATATACTATATATGTAGTATCCTAATATGGCGTGCTGTGCAGAGCACCATAAAGTTGTCGGGACTAGTAGTAGAAAAATGACTCTTCAGTGTCGATCTGCTTGTCGTTCAAATTTTATTTAGGTGACGATATCGTTGTTGTTGAACTGTGTAATAGGTCTGGTGAAACGCATGACGCTGCATAATTTAATGGCATTCCAACACGAACAGCACCAAAAGGTCCACTTTAATTCGAACACACACCTAACAAACATCTACCAAAAATAGCCAACTAAAACTATCATCCATTGAGTGTCATCAAGTGTGCACGTATTGAGAGTTAGGTGTATCTGTTACGGCACCTTCAAACTATATTGAATTCACTAATCTTAGGGTTCAATGAATGGGCTCTTATCCTTTCATAGGTAAACATGAATGTCCAAACAACCTTTTGTTGGAAGCCGCCATGTTTGGGATTATGCTAGATTAAGTGTAGTTTTAGACGGAATAGATTCGGTTGCCATGGGAAATATCAACTGCCCGACGTAAAAAGTGCCCCATTTTGGGTGTAGCAGACAGTGGCCGCATGTAGAGCGCATCGAGTGGTGCCATGCACGTAGTTGCTGTATTGAGGGCGGCTAGCCGATAAGATAAAAGAGAAAAATTTGATTAATACACGATATTTAACGACAAGCCCATTCTAAAATAGAATATCGTTTGAAAAGGACGGCACTAGCTACGAGTAATTAGGAGTACCAAGGTTGGCACAAATACACGGACACGACAAATTAGGTCGACTACCCCAACAACGCCACACACTTAACTACACCGTTGGGAATTATACACTGTTCCAAATTGGCCATTATATCGTACCATATAAACTTATTGGGATTGTTGGGTTGATTGTTGGTTGTAGATGAGAGAAACCACTGGCGACGACTTGCACGAAATACCATCGCCACTGTTGGCGGATGGCCTGAGTGAATTTCCCATAAAAACGGGGGAACTGGTTCTCGACAGATTTGAGGTGAAATCATTGTTGGGCACCGGCTCATTTGGAAAGGTATGAGTGTCGCTTTCACGCCCATCAACTTTCACTAATACAAACCTCCACTTAATTAGGTAGTACTCGCCTTTGACACCGCGAAGCAGAAAAACGTGGCGCTCAAAGTGCTGCACAACAAAGAAGGCGTCACACGACTGGCGAAGGATGAGTTGACGGTGTTGAAAAAGTTGGCCAAAATAAGCACTGGCAAAACTTGTCCGTTCATCACATTGTTGAAGTATTTCAGTCACGACAACTACGTGTTCATGGTGTTTCCGCTGTTGCACATGAATTTGTATGAGTTGCTAGCCCGCTCGGGGATGAAAGGAGTATCACTACGCGTAGTGCGTAACATAGCAGAGCAGCTGTTGGATGGATTAGGTAAGCTGCGTGAAATTGGCGTCATACACAGTGATCTAAAACCGGAAAACATCATGTTGGTCAATGATACCAGTTGTCAAGTGAAAATTATTGACTTTGGAAGTGCCACCTCAGTGTACAGCAAAGTCACATACACCTACGTCCAAAGTCGGTTCTACAGAGCGCCGGAAATTCTCTTGCAACTCAACTACAAATGCAGCATCGATATGTGGAGTTTGGCGGCCATTCTTGTTGAGTTGCATTGTGGAGTGCCTTTATTTGAGGGTGAAAACGAAGTAATGTTTTACGTGACGATTGCACAGTTGTTGATGATGATGATGATGTAGCACGATCAGCTTGTTCGCATTGTGAATTTGCTGGGCATGCCGCCATTAGAAATGATATGGAATTCTCCGATGGTTTTTCGTTACTTCGAGGCTTCAGCGGATAAATCCAACTTCATTCTGGTATCGACCAAAGTATTGGCGTGCGGCTGCTTGCAATTGATAATGCTGTTTAAGATGACCGAGTGTGTGCCCCACAGCAACAAACTGGACAGGTGTTTCGAGAAAGTGCGTCGAATGCGTGCCAAATCGTCAGAGCACACTCAGGCGAAATACGAGGTTTTTTGCGACTTTCTCACAAAGATGCTGAGTGTGGACCCCCAAAAAAGAATTCACCCTTCTCTCGCTAAAAGCCATCCTTTTATCGGCGTCAAAAATGCCACCACAGATCCGTGTGATGTGGGCCAGATTGGCGACACTTTGTCCACTATTGAGCTAGGGCTCACATCGAAACACTCCTCTTTTAACGCGAAGAAAAATGGATACACTCGCCCAAATGGTATTGTGGAAGACAACCAATGTCCTAACTCGATGCCAGACCACCTCCACAAGTTGTCTTACGTTGGCAACTTAACTAGAGTAACTCATCTGCCGTTTTCCGTCTAGTGGTTTATTTTATTGTGCTTTTAAACTCGGTTTACACTAACAAACATACTCATATCCCCATAGAAACAAGATGTACAAAAGAAATCGTTTTTTACTCGTATAAGTAGTGTGCGTTGAGTTGGGATGAATTGTAGCGTTATTTAGAGCCTCTATTCAAATTTTCATCCAATGCACATTCGAAGCCTGGCGTCACGCTGCCCACAGCTGGATTCACCCGATCCGGGCGACGTTGTAACTATGTCCACGATGAAAATGACGTCGACGTTATTAACCGCGTGGAATACAGTAACAATAGCAAAAGTGTCCCCACCGACAGAAGTCATTGCAATACAGCTGTGACAAATTTTGCGTGTAACAATGAACTTGCCATCGAAGCTGTCTCGAAGAAGAATACTTTTCTGAGGTCTTACTCGTTCTGTGGCAATTACAGTCGAAACCACAAACCTCACATCTTTAAAAGTGTACACGACTCCACTTCCTACACCTATAAATGTATCAATGGTGAAAATACGTGATTAACGGACGACTCGACTGTTGTTATTTTGTATTTTGTGTGACTACTATATTTTTATTTTCGCGCGCGCAAAAAGCATCGAAATATTCCACCGTTAGGTATAATATTAAATGGCGCCGAACGAAGAACATGAGTGCAATGTGATGCACGTGAAAGCACTGCTGGGGTGTATACACACCTTTAAACCTGTCGGCGAGTCTGTTGAAAGCTTCATGAGTAGCATGTGCAAAGTGTATGCGGATAACTCTGAAGAATGCGAACTGATCGAAAACCTTTTACCAACTTTTGAACCTTCACCTAGAGTTGGTTGCGTTTCTCCACCATCAAACATCCTCTCAGCCGTTTATTTCCATGTGAGTCTGATGAACAATTCCAATAGAGACATGGAAACAGTGGTAACCAAGCAAACCCTCATAATGAACGTGTTCAAAGGAGTGCACATTATGCTTGGCGAGTTCAATGAAGCAGAAATAGGAGAACCTTGGTTGGAGGTGGTGATGTTCGCCTTTAGAAGTTTGCGCCGATTTGTGCTTGGCCACCAACAACAACCCATTCGAAACACGTTGTATGAGCCGGTCACCGTGACTACGACACAAAACAGCCTGTTGGAGTTAATTTTGAGAATGGAACCACAACCGATTCAAAAGACGCTTGTTGCAGGTTGGCACACCTTAGTCACCACATGGACCGACAGCATTGATGTAGCTATAGACGCATTGTTCGACCAACTCAAACTCATTACAGAATCGGTTGTTAGTGGGGGAAACAACAACCTTCTCTCAGACATCTTTGTGGACTACCCAAAGTTGTATTTCAAGTTTATGAATGTTCCGTTGCTGGTGGATATCTTTGATGATGTCATACAAAGTGAGCACAGTTGCAGACAGGCTTGGGTGGACAAGATCGACGACATATTGGTGACAAGCAAGACATTGCGGCTGCCACTCTATGCACAGCTGGTTACTGAGGTGATGTTTAAGTTTTACGCGT
Source organism: Merluccius productus (assembly GCA_027122695.1). Classification (NCBI taxonomy): domain Eukaryota; kingdom Metazoa; phylum Chordata; class Actinopteri; order Gadiformes; family Merlucciidae; genus Merluccius; species Merluccius productus. Next base: position 14,966 of record JAOPJI010005567.1, read on the forward strand.
TGTTGAACAACGACGAGCGCTCCACTGACGACACTCGCAGGTAATTCGTAGACGTTGGTTGATATGAGATGCAATAGTAAATTGAGTTGTTTCGAATGGAAACCGCGCAAGAGTCGCTTGCTCGAAAAATCAACGCAAACCAAACCGAAAAGAGCCACCACACGCACTAACTAACGCTACATTCAAATTTGATTTACAGCAGTGTTATTGTTCAGTGTCCAGTGTTTATAGTGTTGATAAGGTTGAAGAAATATTCGTCATAGGATTTGGTGCAGTAGTTAACGTTTGTGAGGGCAAACTTGTGGGTCAAGTGCTCAATGTATTGGTCGACGATTTCGGTTTTAAATGCGGAGTTCGTTGAAGTCGCTTCCGAGTGACGGTCCACCTAAATAGTAGTGCAATTATAGTTAGTAGTCAGTGTGCACTCGATTCGGAGGACTGTTATACATATATATTCCACTTTGTGTTTACAAATTCACTCAAGTGGAATAACTTAAAGGCTATTGGCCGTGTCAAAAAGCGCAATTCTATCGACATTCATGCACACATTGACTCAAGAGTACTATTGAGTCAATCCGTCTGTTACTTTTAACCAACTTTAACGCATAGCTACACAACTATGCCAGTTCAATAGATACCTCTACAAAAACACATTTCCTTGCATCCCCATCCACAAACTGGCCGACCTTGATTGTTTGCTTTTCTAAAAAATACACCTTGCCGTAGACCTAATAGTCGAGTGTTTATTGTGAACGCATCGAAACAACTATGTACTGCCAAATGGGTTTTCGAGTTGAACTTTTTACCCATGTCCCCAACGATGGCCTCCAAATCGCGGTCATAGTAAATGATGTTGTCGCCAAAGATGCAGCATTTCAGCTTGAGAACATCGTCCAACTGAATAAAATGTATCGATTGAACAGACCACCTATCAGTGTTCGCAGTTTTCGGCGCCTTCCCGCCATGAGAACTGATGTCAATGTTGAATTGGGATATTTGGTTGAATACGAGCGAGCGCATTTTCTCAAACAGCGCCTCGAGTGTCTTGTCCACGTCGGATTCATTTGACGACGACAGGAAATACATCGAACTAGATCAAATTTGTTAGGGCCACCGGGCGCGTGTGTTCGAGTGGATACCATTGTTTCGCCGAGTAATGCATAGCAAGTGCGCGCTCTGTTCCTCAGCCTTGATTTCGTGTGTGTTTCGCCACTCACAACCAACCACCGGGCGGCTGTTCTAACAGCCTCTTTGGTGGTGTTAAATCTTAATACTTGAAGCGCCCGTGTTAATGGCGTCTTTAAGTGACACCAATTTGAGTGTGAATTGAGTTCATTTGAACAAAAGCGCTTTGTTTGTATGCATGATTGGTCGCCGAACTTTTTCAATGAGCAAACACCCTATGAACGGCGAATCGGTTGAATGACACGCCTCCTCCCTTCAAAAAAAGCCGTTGGAAAAACAACAACCCAACCCATTGCGTACGCATTTATAGTGAGTTTTTCAAATAGCCTACTGTCGCCAGTCCACTACTAGCTTTGTGTCGATATTGATAAACTATGCAGTTCCGAGAAATAGCATTGGAGAAAATGAAGCGACGGGACGAGATCCACGAAGAAATCGTTAAAAACCGCGAACTACTTGATAGTGTATGGGTTAGTGTGCTGGTGTGCTATTCGATTGTATTTGTAGATGGGAGTGGGCATGGACCAGCCACTGACCGACAAAGATCAGTTCCCCAAAGCAGACCTTGACATCTATACCATCAGGACTGCGCGCAACAAAGTCTACTGTAAAAATTGTCATTTTGTGCGATTTTCAATAACGCTGGGCTTTTGTCGCTGTAGGCCTCACCAACGATTACAAGGACCTCACCGATGAAATTGAACTCATTCTTCATAAATATTTCGAAGCGTCACGAATCGAGTGAGTCGTTTGTACGCGCGGTCGTAGTGCCCCAACAATCACCCAAATTATTTGTATTCGTGTGAATTTTCGATTAGTGCTGGGACGGGGTGTTTTTGCGCTATAGCAAGTTGTTTGTCACTAACCAATATTTGAATTTGGCGCAGTCACAATCTGTCCATTGATGCGCGGAGGTGTAGCCGACAGTTTTGGTTGGACCGAGGTGAAAAACAACCGAGTTTGCCGGCATTAACACGCATAACGCTGTCAACGTGCATAGCGTTTTAACGCTGTAATCACTTATTACTGCTTTTGCTATTATTGCAAGAAATGAAGTATTTACTGTTATCTTGGTAATCCGCTTAAGTGGATGACGTTGCATTTTGTATTTTGTTAGAAGGAGAAGCTACTGCATCTAACAAATGTAAGATGAAGACTGAATATAGGTGGCCAATGAGCGCTGATAGAGCAGCAACGATACACTCGGTCGATTCGTCTTACTTCAAATGTCGTTAGAACGAATCTAAAAGAGAGATAACAGTGCTTAGGTCGCTCAGAGATAAGAAGACCCTGAGCAACCGCCTACTACGCGAAAAATGGGGTTTGATGTGCTTTTCTAGCTTGGGATTATGTTGAGTCTGCTCTGCAAAATGAAATGCAGATATTGATTGGTGTGATTCGATGCCATTTAAATTCCAAAGGATGGCAACAAATTAGTTTCTTGATTAAGCAACACGCCCAAACCTTTTTGATTACTATCAGTAAATTAGTAGTAGTAAATTAGTAGTTAAGTTGGCAAGGGACCACTAAAGCGGTCCACATACGCGTCATCAAAAAATAAATGTTGATTTTCTGTTGTACATTTTGCTGTGACCAGTTTTATGTTGTTAATAGCAGTGAATTTATCATTGGTTAATTAACCAAATTATCCCAACAGGACTTTAAAGAGCCAATAATTGCGGCAACAAAATCCATTTCGACTACCCCCACTTTTAAACTGCTCATCTGCGTTGTTAGTGGTCACACGCAATATCATCGTGAATTGAAGTATTTTTCGTCCAAATGCAAGTACTAACAGTGTACTACTACAAATATGGCAATTACTGGCATAATGATCACACCTAATTAATATCCGTTTAATGATATCAACCTTAATAACATTATCTTTATCTTAAGATTGATTTTTAGTGAGGCTGTTCGAGTTGGAAAGTAAACAGAAAAATGTTAAAATATAGTTTATGGACGGCGTGGATTATTGCAGCTATTGGTAACAAATATTCGTTGTGAGTTTAATTGAAGTCAGTTAGTGAGTAGCGCCTATTTTGAAGACGGTTCCGATACACCTGCAAAAACCCTCAGTTATAGTATAATAACAGATGGGGACACCAAAAAAGTGCGTCTGACATTATCTGGCTCAGTGTATGAATCTGATACGAGATGCGCCATCAAAAGATTCTATCCAGGAAGAAACATCTTTGACTATATATCAAAATGCGAAAACGATGTGTGTAGTAGACGTTGCACAAGTGACACATTCAAGTATCGGTTCAACAAACTTTCTCCGAAAACTGAATATCTCTATGTTGGTGTGGTAGAGAGGACGGGAACTATTATAAAAGTTGTCGATCCAATCATTTATCAGTTGACTACTCGTATTTTATAGCTGTGTTGTTATATTAGACTTGTTAAACTTGTGTAGCACTTATTGTTTTTCCAGAAGTAAATGTAGAAGTGAGAAAAGAGAATTATCTCTTAAGATTGTACAATTTTGAACCGGTTTTGTGCCATGTCCATTACTACAACGGCGTTCTACATTCAACTAAACAGATTATTGCAGATTGCCCTAGTTGTCCGATGACAGCTAGTTTGGATTTCATTCACATGGTGCCATACTATGAAGTGGGATGTGCAAAACAACCTATTTACTTGTTTCACATGCCCACAAAGTACATGGTTGAAAATATCGATGTCTACCAAATTCAATATTATGTGACCTATGAAACTACTTCCCAACACACTAAATACCTGATAACATTTACGAATGGACTTTCCTCGGAAATGTGCCATTTTGGTATTAGAAACGCGACCAATCCCACTAAATCACTTGAAGAGTCTCCGTTTATTTCAAGCTGTGACGGGTCTAACAAACCCTGCTACGCCCTGTGCAAAGACGTTACACTCATTCACGATGAGTTCTACAGAGTAGTTGAAGTTTTTATTCTTACAAGAAAAGATACTTTTTCCACTGTAGCAGATGGCGTGGCAAAGAAATTAATTCGCACCAAGATTGGTAACTTTCTATCGTTCATTATGACTGTCATAAGCATTGTTAGTTTTCGAGAGCGGCACTACAACCGATGAGAAGATACCAGCGGTGGTTGACAGCACCAGTGTCAACTTTAATGTGAACCGACTAAAATTCATTGATAATATAAATTCATTAACGTATGAGTGCAAATATTATAATGCAGACATTCTTGGTGCAGCTGACAAAACCCAATGTGTTTGCAAAGGTGGTGGTATGTGCGATGATGTTGATAGAGATCAAAGCTTATGGGAAATAATTCGTCTGCGTGCTGCAAGGCCAACAATGCTATATATCACGGTCATTATAAATGGCGTCACTTACAATGAAAACATATTTTTCAGAACAAGTATTTGTTATATATCAGGGTTGGTTAAACTATTGATTGTAGAAAATGCAAATAACAGACGTTTTCCAAAAGTCGATACTTCTTCGAGTCAAACAAGTTTATCTGTAATGGTGAATGATCCAGATCAAGTGACGTGCTCATACTATATAAGTCCTCACCAAAAGGACATGTTTTCAAGAGCAACGTGTTCCGACACTTCACCTTGTATGGGGTTCTGTGATGACAATAAGACTATCATCCATCTTAATTCTGGTACTAAGTATGACGTTAAAATCGTTGCACACGCGAAATATGGCTCAACTTTTGAGGTGCTCAAAACAAGTATGATGAAGTTTCACAACTATCTTTACTCTCTAATACCTTGCAACAACTATTCATGCAAATAATAGCATTAATAAATTAATTTAATTGGGTTTCAAACGTTCCTTGCGCGTTAATCTAACAAAGTGTCATTTCTTGCACTAATCCCAATCATAATTAGCTCTGGATGCGAATTCGAATGAAGGAAGAAGTGAAGAAATCATTTTGGATGTGAAACGACGTGGTACAACGTTAGCTGTTACTTCTAACCTTCCAACGAAAATGGATTCACGTGAGTTGTGCAAGTGGGTGCTACAGAACCTAGAAAACATTCAAGAGGAAACTGAACAACATTGTGTGTATGCGGATGGCACTGATAATTGCGATAATCTTTCTCCGTGTCCATCTTTTGACATTACTAATGTGGATGCAGCGTACACTTATAAAGTTTTCGTTTATCGTGCAGTTGACACCACCGACTATGGAATGAAAACAATCAATAAAGGTACATTTCCTTGTTATACAACGATTTAACATGTTTTTAGACATCCCTATACCGAAGTAATCTTAAACTTATATTCATTGTAACTAATCCGTATTAGGCCAAAAGCACCAGCGGAAATAATTAGTATAAAACCCAGATGGTCCGCTTCTAATATCATCGTTGCCGTCGAGCTTCAAGACCAAGGTGAAGAAAACCGTTGCGAATGGACACTAAAAATCATCGATGCAACCAACACTATTGAGAAAGAATGCACAATTCTAAATAAGACGGGTTGCGAAGCTTCTTTATCCATGTGTTCGAATTTGGAAATTTTGAATGTCGACCCAACTCGCGACTATGTATTGACGGTTAACTTGGAGGGGGAAGACCGACTTTTTTCTGAGACAATTCAACGGTAGATTTGTAATTATTGGGTGTTCACTAAATTTTACAAGATTCAAAAAACCAGCGGAAATAGTTAGTATAGAACCCAGATGGTCCGCTTCTAATATCATCGTTGACGTCGAGCTTCAAGGCCAAGATGAAGAAAACCGTTGCGAATGGGCACTAGAAAACACCGATGCAACCAACACTATTGAGAAAGAATGCACAATTCTAAATAAGACGGGTTGCGAAGCTTCTTTATCCTTGTGTTCGAATTTGGAAATTTTGAATGTCGACCCAACTCGCGACTATCTATTGAAGGTTAACTTGGAGGGGGATGTCAAAATTACTTCTGCGAATATCAAAAAAAGTACATTTAATGAATTATCTTCACTACATTTATACGTTAGGTCCAGCTACTAAATCCCCACTCGGCAAGTAATTTGTAACGTTTATGATACCTTTTTAAGGTTATTTAGGAAAACAATTATAATCATGTAACCCGTTATCGATGGTTGTTGTTATTTGGTGTTTAGAGCCGTAGTCTTAATATTATCAGTCATCGCTCTGTCTGCTGGGATTGCATTTTATTTCCTCTATTGGAAGAAGCCAAATGATATTTTGGATTATATTTAGAACATACAAATTTCTACTCAACAGCATTTTTATTGTTGAAAACATGACTGTTTATGAAGTGTTAACTACTCTAAAGCAGCCACCCAAATGAATGTTCTTATTAGTATCGCACCATATCATTTGGAAGATGACAAGTGAATAGATGCAGCTGATTTATTGTAGGATGACGATCTTAATTGTTTTAATGTCTGCTCGATTATACATGGCTTCTAACTGATTTTGATTCATTCAAACGGTGTTAAATCCAAGTTAATGTATTAGTGAAGCTTGTAGGAATTTCGGTTTAACTCAATTTTTGTCAGCCACCAAAGAGTTGATAAGAAATTGGCTCAGAGTTCAACTTCAGACAACCAACCTAGAAAGTTGGCTACAAAATACCTCATCCAAGGTATTAAAGTTAACTTAATACCTTGACATCTTCATGTAGTAGTTTGTGCATGTGATAAAATAATTGTGATGGGAGTAAATTATATTGCAAGTGTACGTCCCAACGCACGCATAAAGAAAATAGATTTTTGGTCCTGTAAGAACCACTGGTGGCACAATATCAACCCAAGGGACACACACGGCGAGGATTGTTGCAACCAATGCCACTTTACTGTGAAAGCTCCAAAGTAGCACAGGGAGTTGGGAGTTTTTTAAGAAGAGTGCTGACATCAAAAATCATCCAAACACTGGGATGAAACAACAATAAAATTGAATGTGTGAACACCATAGAAATGTTTCCTTAATTACTAAATCGATTAAAGTTCAAACGTTTTGAGAAAAAAAATAAAATTTGCATTTTGGGCGTTATAATTTCAACTTTAATTCATCCTAATAAAGCGCACCCCAATCTTTCGCGACATACTTACCCCCAAATTGCGATAAAATGCAGTTTCAATAAAAATTAAAAAGACAGTGACCGTTGTCACGGATTAAACTAATCCTAAACGACATGTAGACTTGCGATATTTAGGATTTCAACCACACCAACTCCTATTGCTGCTCAAGGTACAAAGGTCAGAATCTGTCGTATTTAATCATTTTTGGTCCCTAAGAGCGTTAGTGCTGAGGCCAAAAATAATTAAATACAGGTTGACATGTATTTAATTTGGCGTGTCATTAGCCCCACTTTCTTAAGAAAACCCGAATTTGAAAAATAATTATTGGAATTTTTGTTGGCCATGAAAATTCATTAGGGAAAAGTAACGCATACCGCGTTGCGCACACTCGTGCATTATAGAAATCCAACGGAAAAAACTAGTATACGCGAAATTCTAATACCACCGACCCAAACACCTCACTTTCGAAGTAATTCTATTGCGCACGAGAGGATTTCTGGGTTTGGTATGTGGGGAATTTCAACGTTGTAACCTCAGGATTAACGTGATTAGGCGTATTCCAGCAATAGCCGTTGTGTAGCTTTAATGTTGGAGTTTCGAACTCAACACATTTTTCGCTGGTGTGCAAAAGGTTTCAATCAAAAATAGACCGTTATATGGAATTTCTTAGACACTACGAACCACTCCGACAACTGTGTGTCGGGTGTGCTTATCAAAAATAATAACAACTATTTAGTGCGCTGACACTCCAATAACACTGAGTGCAAATATCTCATTTGTATCATTATCGCCGATGTTTTAAACGCGCGAAATTAGACACTTTTCAATGCCAATAACCGCCAGAGTCTATACTTACAGCTTAGTGATGATAATCAGGTAGGCAGTAGAAGCTACTAGAACCTTCTAGAACACCGCACAGTATATATATTCCGGTTCGTGACGGCACGCTAGTCTACGTAGAAGAATGTCGAGCAAAGCTGTTGGTATCGATCTCGGAACAACTTACTCTTGTGTTGGTGTGTTTCAACACGGAAAGGTGGAAATCATTTCTAACGACCAGGGTAACAGAACAACGCCCAGTTATGTTGCTTTCACCGACGTCGAAAGATTGATTGGTAATGCTGCTGAAAGTCAAGCAGCTCAAAACCCCTGCAACACCGTTTTTGATGCTAAACGTTTGATTGGTCGAAATTTCAACGACTCTGCCGTCCAACAGGACATCAAACATTGGCCATTTACGGTTATCAACGACAATGGAAAGCCAAAAATTCAAGTGTCCTACAAGAACGAAACCAAAGTGTTTTCACCCGAAGAAATCTCTGCTATGGTTTTGGTGAAGATGAAGGAGACCGCTGAAGCGTATTTGGGCGCTCAAGTGAGCGACGCTGTTATCACTTGCCCAGCCTACTTCAACGACAGTCAACGTCAAGCCACCAAGGACTCTGGTCAGATTGCTGGTCTCAAAGTGCTCAGAATTATCAATGAACCAACCGCCGCTGCTATCGCTTACGGTCTGGACAAAAAGTCTGAAAAAGAACAACACATTCTCATCTACGATTTGGGTGGTGGTACTTTTGATGTGTCCATTCTGAGTATCGACAACGGTGTCTTCGAAGTGAAGTCTACCGGTGGTGATACTCATTTGGGTGGTGAAGATTTCGACAGCCGAATGGTCACTCATTTCATGGCCGAATTCAAAAGAAAACACCAAAAGGACATCAGCACCAACAAGCGTGCTTTGAGACGACTGAGAACTGCCTGCGAGAAAGCCAAAAGAACTCTCTCTTCCAGTAGTGAGGCTGCTGTCGAGGTCGATTCTCTCTTCGAGGGTATTGATCTCAACTCGAAAATCTCCAGAGCTCGTTTCGAGGATCTCTGTGCTGATCTCTTTAGAAGCACCGTTACTCCTGTGGAGAAATGTCTTCAAGACGCTCAACTTAGCAAGAGTCAGATTGATCAAGTTGTTTTGGTCGGTGGATCCACACGTATCCCCAAAGTCCAATCTCTTCTTCAAACCTTCTTCAATGGCAAAGAGTTGTGCAAATCAATCAATCCTGATGAAGCTGTTGCCTATGGTGCTGCTGTACAAGCTGCTATCTTGAAGGGTGACACCCACGAGACCATCCAAGATGTGCTTCTTTTGGACGTCGCTCCATTGTCACTTGGTATCGAAACTGCCGGCGGTGTTATGACCAACCTCATCAAAAGAAACACCACCATCCCCACCAAACAAACCCAGACGTTCACCACCTACGCTGACAACCAACCTGGTGTGTTGATCCAAGTGTTTGAAGGCGAACGTTCCATGACCAAGGACAACCATCATCTCGGCAAATTCGAACTCTCCGGAATTCCTCCTGCTCCTCGTGGTGTGCCTCAAATTGAAGTCACCTTCGATGTTGACGCCAATGGTATCCTTAATGTGTCGGCCGTCGACAAGTCTACCAACAAAGTCAACAAGATCACCATCACCAATGATAAGGGTCGTCTATCCAAAGAGGAAATCGAAAAGATGGTGTCCGAAGCCGAAAAATTCAAGGATGAAGATGAGAAACAACGTCAACGCATCGAATCCAAGAATGGCCTTGAATCCTACGTGTTGAATGTTAAAAGCAGCGCCAATGAAGACTCACTCAAATCCAAGATGGACCCTGCTGAACATGAAAAGGTGATTGCAAAGTGCGACGAGGTAAATACTTGGCTCAACAACAACCAACTCGCTGAGAAAGACGAATTCGATCACAAAAAGACCGAGCTCGAGCAACTGTGGAACCCCATCATGACCAAACTTGGTGGAGCTGCTGGTGCCGACGGTGGAATGCCTGGAGGTATGCCTGGTGGTATGCCCAGTGGTTTCCCGGGTGGTGCTCCTCCAAGCGGCCCAGGTGGCGATGGTCCTACCATTGAAGAAGTCGATTAATTATATACGATTTGTAATGTGCTAATTTAACCAATTATCTGCTTACCCAGTAGTGTTTAGTAGTCTTCTCTATAGTTGTGTGTTTTGTCTTGCGTGCGTGTAATTAATTTTTCATAATCTTTTCTGCCTTAACTTTTCACTCGGGTTGCCGCCGCGCTGAATACGCATTGCAATCGCAAGTTTCCTGAGCCTGCGTATGATATTAGTTGGGCTCCATCATTACTAATTAATTATAGGGCTTGTGAAAGCTCAACTTGAAATATTCTCTAAAATACTCCTTTTTAGGATCAGAAATCGTGTCCACGCAGCATGCGTACGTACCATTCAGGTTTAATTGTTCTATGGGAAAACAAATTCCTTTATTTTACCAATTTAAAATGATAACTAAGAAAGAGCCCTCAAACATGTAACATTTTAATGAGTACACTTAGGTAATAATTCATTGACCATAGTTTGTGATATTCACAAGTGATTCGTGCCAAAATAGATTTTAGCACGAATAATGCAACAGACATATTTATCTTTAGTTACTATAAATGAAGTATATGCATATTTCCAGAGAGACACTAGGTCATGTTTAAATGTTTTGGTACCTTTACAACTCAACAAGATTGTAACATGATTTAACAAAAAGTATAACGAGTCAAGTTTGAGAAGCACTGAGTTAATCAGTAGAAGCTACACGTATTCTTCCGTCGGAAAAAACAAATTTTTACTCAGAGTTGTGAAATTGGACATTCTATTTCCTGTGTCGAGTGTTAGATAGCTTTAATGTAATTGAGCACTTAATTTCATTCAGTTAGGACACTCATTGTATCTGAACCGTTAGTTGATTGACGTTGGGGAATAACTTTACTTAAGGTGTTAGGGAATCCATAATGAAACAATGTTGCACTGTGTTAATAGGATTGAGTTGACTAAATAAAGAATTAGTCTGCCGAAACATTTTCTATAAGTGTCAAAATTTCAATTTAAATTACAATTTCCGAATTGGTTGGAGTGGGATATTGACACATAAAACTGTTGTATACAAATGGTGGATTAAAATTTGACATGGTAGCGGATAAATTTTTGAAATGGTTCAACCGAAAAAAGCCCGCCAAAAATAACCCCACAACTTTACCAATGATGACCACCACGGAGGTAGATGTAACCAGAGGACAAGATCCGGATAACCACCACACAGCAAATATATCGTCAGAGAATATCCACAGGCTGGACCCGCAGCAGCAATTACAAAACAAAATTGACCTTGACTCTAGTTCACATAATTCGACGAGTGAGCAGCTTGGAGGCAACCTTGCGTCCCAACACAAAGGTCCACTATTACAGCTCGATTCGAATATCAAGTAGTTAGCTGTACTATTTTAAGTCAACTTACTCAGTGAAAATCCAATAAACTTTTGAAGGGTTACGTTATTTAGACCGATTTTAAAAAACTCTAACAGACCAAGCAACAACGCCAGTCACGATGAAAGTGACAAGTGCAACACCAAAAAGGTGGTGTTCTCTGCACAGGACCAGGTGAAATTGATCCCCCAACAGAAAAAATCCCCGTTCACAAAGTTGAAGAAGGTTGCCAAGGATAATGCAAGAGCTACTTGATAATGCTATTGTCCAAGTTATTTGTGTACAGTTAAAATTGTTATTTGTTGTCACTGCACGCGAATAAGTTATGAAAAGTGATAAAATTGGCTTGACGTAATGTTTCAAATATTTTACTTTTACACACTGGTCGAGTAATTTTCAAGATTAAAATGTGAGTTCGTCTCTATGTTTTGATGTTGGGCTTTCTCCAGAAAAGTTAAAAATAGATTTGGTTATAGTGTGCCAATTGTTTATACGTCAACAAAAATTGATTGAATTTTCAGTTGTAAGAAAACTCAGGGGTATTATTATATTTGTGGAATTTTGTTGTTTTCGGTCTATTATTTAAATCGACTGATATTGATGGCTTTGGCGTTTAATCAGTTGAAAACATTTTATTTCTAATTTTAAAACTTAACTCTGCTATCTATAATAAACTAGCGCTAAATCACTGGCGTTGCCCAGTTACAATTAAATTAATTTTTCAATTAGTCGGTTGATTTTAAAAATGAAAGCAGAAACTTATTCAATAGCGCCTAAATATATTCAAAACGTATCAAACTTCAGCTATTAAAACCTGAAACACATATAATACACAACGAACAATTCAGTCGAAACCGTTTAAATATAGAAATTAAGTTCAAACGCATAATTCAGTTGGAAAATAATGGAATTTTGGAGAAAGAATCATATGAAAAATAAGGTTAATCTCCATTTTAATCAAAATCCCGATTTTAAATGCATCATATCTCTAAACCTATAAGTGCTGTAAAATTTCTAAGTAGCTCATTAAGTGTGTTGTTAAGAGTTCTTTTTACCCATATACTTTACACACACTAAAAACGCTTAAATAATGAGAGCAGAGGTTGCACATGCGTACTGATGTGTACAGACAGACACACGGACACTACTCTTTTATATATATAGTAGATCATAGTAGGGCTTTTTCACTCGGTATAGTGAAATTCTGTCCACAACAGAGATTATTAATTTGTGTGTTAACTCACAAGGTGACATAAAACAAAGCATAAAATGCGACTCGTGGCTATTATATTGTTAGTTAGAGATACAAATTCACTCTTAGAAATTCATATTTTAAGTCCTTTAATTTTTTTATCAATTTCTACTTAAAACTAGCGAAATTTGGCTATACCCGATGGAAATATTGAAAAATGCCCTTATTTTATCTTGAATTTCCGTTTGGTCATATTTGGTTATCCAACAAACCTATTGTTCACACCTTAAAATTAAATACAATAGTTAATACGTTTTGTATTGTTTCGCTATTCGTCAACTTTAATTAAAGGATTTCTAAATAGCATGTTATTTTCCGAAGTTACTAAAATAACTGGAGTATTTCCACTTTCTCGCATCTATATTAAGAACGTTGTTATTAAACAAAGTATTTAATATTTTTGAATAAATTCATCTAAGGAAGTGGCTATTCTCACGGATAAACTTAATCCCTTATCTTCAGTTGTACCTATATTCGATTATTTTTTGGGCATCGATATCGCTCTTAGAGGTTACAAATAATTAAATATGGTAGATTCTGAAATCTGAACCTTGTATCTTTTCTAGAATTAGGTGTTAGTGGGATTAAAAATGGCGACCGCGCAATCGTACATGGCGTTTTGGTTTAATTTTGTCCGTGAGAATAACCACGTCCTCATTTAATGGGAACGTAAAACTCCAATAGGAAGTACACCCACATTTTTTCCCAAATCTAGTGAGAAGTAGTTGATGAATGATCAATGTTTACCACTTAAAATTAATTTCCTCAACTATGCTCAATATTCGCTTCAAATGATATCACCTGAGACACTGACTCTCATTGAAGGACCGCAAAAACTAACTAAACTTGCACGGCGTAAACGATGTGGTGAAAAAGACACAGTCAAAACACATAGAAAAAAACTAAAACAGCATATAATTGTTGGTTTGGTGTCAAAGAATGCAAAAGTCAGACAGGAAATCATCACAGTCAAGTACACAGCAGGAATTGTACAAAAGCTGAATCCTTTTGGCAACGAAACCTCCCCCCCCATTAAAGAATTCGTCGTTTGAAAACGGGAAAATGGCTGGTGTTTTTGGCGGCAGGTGCTTTACCGAGAGTATCGGTGAATGAAGATTTGCTTTCCTTGTGATACAAGACGTACCTTCCAGCGTATTGTTTATCGTCCATAGTGACATAGTTGCAGGGAGTGCACAATGACTAGAAAACACATCGGTCAACCGTCAACAAATCAAACATGGATTACGGGAGAATGGCTAAAGAAATCAGCGTAACCACCTTTCACGATATAAATTTCGGGATAGAACAACTTAGGATAACAATTCCTGTGGATATTTCTATCCAGATTACGCAATAGTCTTGCCCTAAAAAAGTGACTCAACACACATCGACGACAACAACGTCAACTTACAATCTTGGACCTCGTTTTGACGAAAATTCGCAGTGGAAAATAAGGATGGGACTTTTACCGTTTTTGTTGAACAACTTCGCATTGGCGTTTTCAATGAATTGTTTCTGAAGTTCGTCCGAAGAGTACACATTGATGGCCCCTTTGATGTGTCCACCGTTGAATTCATAGGGATATCGACAATCGACAATCGTGACATTGTGGTTGTCATCTTGAAACACATTTGATGTAGAATCGTAGTGGGTTTGCATAATAATGGACAAGGTGAATGATTGCAACGTGAGCAAATCGCCGTGTTGTCCATTGACCACAGGGAACGTACACTGTCTACTAAAATCACCAATATGGCGTCTACTAGAACCTGGTGTGGCTTCAGCCAGAGGAGTGGAGAGCCTGGCATTGCTATGCATCAATTGTGTGGCAGTCTTGTGGCATTTTAGCTCGGTGGTGTCAGTGGGCTTTTGAATAGCATCATTGGAGTATGATTTGGTGTCGTTGATGGGAAGTGGCAGCCATTGACTTTCAGTGAGTGACGATAGCAGTTTACTTTTAGACTGGGGTTTGTTATACGAAGGTCGTCCACCACCACCCACTACTCCCCCACACACACTGCTGTATGTGCGATCACATATTTTCAACTAGGGCAAAAATCAGTCAAAAAATCCGATATTTGACAACCACTTTTTTGGTTTCATTGGCTAATCCTAGCCATTGCGACTCATTCTCAGCATAGTTCACACAAGTCAATTCTCTTTTAAGGGTGGTAGTTTTGAGTGAAAGGGTATCCTTTGGTGATGTTTGTTTAGTTGCCACTTCGTTGGGTTCCTCAAAAACCTCGTCCAACATTCCTCCTATGCTTGATAACGCACTGGACAATGGGGAATTGGTGAGTTCTGTTGAGTAAATTTGTTTGGTGTGCACCACAGGTTTGAATGTGTAGGAGTTGGAATGGTGCAGTTTCATTGAGTTTTTTGGGTGTGAACTTCGGCTTTCCTTCGCAAATATATCAAAACCACTATTCATGTTGTTTTCGTTGTAATCATCCACTAAGCCGAAGAGACGTTTCCTGATGTGACCATGTTTGGTATTGGGTGATATTTTGCTGGCGTTGCTATTTACAATGTTGGTTATATTTAAAAAAGGACTGCCATCCCGACTGCTGTTAACCCACGACATTGGGGAGTCCTCACTTAACTGCGGTTTCCACAACAAGGTGGAATCGTCGTTTGTGTGAGGCTTCAAACCACTGTCATGACACACAAACCTGTCCTCCCTCGAAAATATATTTTGAAGTGACGTTGTGGTCATAAGCCTTGAAGTCAGTTTAGCTGACGAACAATCACCGCTCTTCATAGCAAGGGTGGAACCGCCGTTGTTGTTGTTGTTGCCACTGGACGGTAAACCAAAGTACTCGGTGGATGAGCCCGAAAATTTGTTTTTGACGTGTTTTTTCAAATTCTTACATTCGTTCAATTTGCTGCTATAGCTGCTGTTTGAGCGAGAGGAATTCTTTTTTTCGACAAGATGATCAAAGTCGTTTATTAGTTCCCACTCGCTAAAAATTCGACGGGTTACTCAGTTTTAAATCCGTTGTCAAATAATATGCACAAGTTAATCGGTGTCATTCAACAACTATATTCACCCACACATAAGCATATTTGTGAATCGCGCCAAAATTAATCCTTTATATGACAACCGAGCATTCATTGAAATTTCGTGCCAATTGCTTTGGATCACTCCAACGATAAGAGAGATAAAAATTTACTTTTTCAATTTGTAAAGTGATCCAGGCGATTTGCATTCTATACACACACGTCAATTCACCACAACACCTCGAAACCAATTACTATTTCTTATTATATTGGCTGGTTTCATTAATAACTTTAACTACAATCTTTCAATCACCTAAAAATAGAATAAAACAAAATATTTGAGTTAACCATAAAAATGGTTGGGGAATAATAAATCCACACACAACCATCATAATGACAACTAATCTTTACATGCAAAACTCTGAGCGATTTAGTCGAACGCAAATCCTTTACTTCAGTCAAGGTCTTTCTCTCTATAAAACACAATTAGAATCACTCTACTGCAATTTTAAGGTTCAATTTAGGGCCTTCAAGCAACACAACCAGGAGTACAACTAACTCTAGTTGACAATTATACTTAGGTAGCGTCAACTTGTTGCCTGGTAATCGAGATGAATATTTGATCAAAACACACCACACCTATCGAGTTTGAGTGCGTGTAATTCGCCCAGTTAACCTCTTAATGGTGTCGCCATGGAGACTTTGATCAAAATCAACCGATAACGATATTACACCAAGATCAAAGGGTATTTTAATCGTTTCGATACACACTCAACTATTGTGAAATATCGATATATTAGTTGGAGATAATTTGATTGTGATCATAAACAAGTGCGTGTAATATCCATTCACACAAACCACTAATATGGCATATTTTACAAAAATTTTTTGCTACCATTCACACACACACGTCGTTTTGATGACGATCATTCAGTTAAAAAGTAATGACATACCTTTGGAAACGCAAACTTTACTTTTGAGGTGATCAAGCCTTATTGCAACAAACGAATGGATGAATGGTGTGTGATAAATTATGACGATGTTGATGAATACTCGCGCCTAACCTGCACAGGGATTTGTCTAAGTCACCTTTCAACACCAGGATAATTGCCGATCGGGTGACACCCATTCAACTTTTGTTTGAATGCCATAAAATTTGCACTGTTGGCGCCGCTATAGAATACAATAAATTTGGCGCTATCTATGTGTGGCAATGTAGCGAATGATTCATTCATTGATGAATACAGATTCGGCTTTGACTCAATAGTATATGAAAGTGTTTGTCCGATGAGATTAAAATGTAATTCGTGCCGCTAATTTATCTTTAAAAAATCAATTTCAACCTTACACCTAAGTAGGTTACGTTATTGTCGTTGAATTAACAAGAGGTAGCCAAATTGTTTACAATGGGTCACAAAATGGATCTATCAATTAAGTTCCCGCCAAGATCGCATCGTGACATTTCAAGATTAAAGTCGTAATAACAGTGCAAGTTGCGTTGAACTATAAACGTATTCCTCCGTATAAACAGTGATTTGAAATAGTTGGAGTTAGTTGTGGGGAAAATGGTGCGTTTTTAGCTCTTTCAAACAAAAATGTATAATGTAATCCTCCGAAGAGTATGACGTCACTAATTCTACCGGTTTGACGGGTACATTTCAAAAATAAACTCACCCTAAATTATTAGAAATAAGCTACTTTTTTCATATCATGATCGAATCGTTAAGCTGTATCTTACTTTATTGGCTTATATTTTCAAGTGGAAACTAATGCGTAGAGTTCTTGTGGGAACGAGTTATTATTGCAGTCCAATCACACTAATACTCGGTTATTTGATGTATTGTATATTCACTTCCCTGGATTTTTAGTAGAATTAAATATTATAACGGAGCTTAAAATGAAGGCGCGCTGCATTTAATACAAATCACGTCAAACTTGCGATTGATTAGTTGGTTTCGTAAAATCCTCTTTTATAACATTACCATGCAATATACATGTTTTCTGATGAACTCATTGGTCTGTTAGCAGACTTATATGGTTCGGTGTTCTTAAGCAAAATAAATACCAATTCTAACTCCAATGGGATATCTTATTCGCCCATTTTTCCACCATAAGTTACACTCTTTTTTATAATAACGTCAAATGTGTGATTAATGCAAGTATTTTGCAATGTATACGCGGTTTGTCGGTGCAACAGAAATAATTCTTTAGGGTTTCCCTGGGTTCGTGAAACGCTTAACGAATTACCCATTGACTCCCAAACATACTTAGTGAATGCGCTTTAGTTATGTGAAAAAAACTTTTGGCTCCAAAAGTTTCACATTAAGCTAATCTCTAAACGGAGCCACGTGTTGTTTCCTTGAATTTTCTAGTTTACTTTGTTGATTGTTCGATTTTTTTCATTTAATCATTATTTTTCAAGTTACATTAGTTTAACTTCGTAATTAGTGCAAAAAAAATCCGTGACATACACAGATTAAGTTTGAGCGCTGTATTATCCGAGGACAACATGATGATGTGAAGCCAATTTCCAACTTAAAACGTTAAAATTGCGAACCTTTTGTTTTAATCAACGACCTGTTTGTATTTTACGTTGACAAAATCAACTTTTGTGCTACAAAACTTGATTTTAGTCAAATATTAAAAAAATATAGTCCTGCTGTGTGTTTCATAGGTTTTTGTATTAACTTTGCGGCTAATTTTCGTGCATTTCAAAATAGTTTTTATAAACAGTGCTTATCTCTGGAGCTTCCCAAGTATAAACATTGGTTTAAGTTGCGTGCACATAACATGTTCCCTATAGAAAACCGAACAGTTTTGACCACTCTTAGTGTAGTTATAGCTAAACCCTTTTTATTCCAATTTGATTACAAACTGTTCATATATCGTCAGGATTATTGGTAATAGGAGAATCTCATAGTTCATGGATTCCACTGTCTTGATTTGGGAATTAAAATCGTCAGAATTTATGTTTTAATTGTGGCGCTTCGCAGAAGTCTTCTAGGTGCATTTTTTCCTTGAAGTTTAACGAGTTTATAGTTTTGATCTCGACATTTCGTATGTCGAACCAATCTCCTTATCTTATGTGAAGACTAATATAGAAGTTAATGATTGTTTCAGCATATTTAAATTTTGAAAATATTTGTCATCTTACCACAACTAGTTCAAGTGTTCATTACTCCATAGCTACTTTTCAGAAAGAAACAAAGTATTTTATATATTGGCGCACTGCGCAAAGCGTTCAATGATATAAAATAACGAAAACAGCACAAATAAAAGTCTCACTTCATTTGTAACGTCAGTTTTTAAATTAATCTAGTATTATTATGCGCTAATATGTACTATTAGATTAACTAAAATTTATAAAATCTTGCGTTTGTTCATAGTATATTTATGGATAGTATTTTTAAATTTCAAGGTTTGCATCGTTTTCACACATAGACACTTTGTTTCGTTTAAATAATAGATATCTACAAATTCAACTAGTAGAGATTTTTTTTATAACTTTGTTTATAATTTCAGCTAAAAATTACTGACCATCTTAGGTTTTTGTTTTTAAAGAGTGTATTATTTTAGCGTCTTTGGCGTTTTAGTTATTTTGCCCTCAATTTAAATGATTAAAAAAAATTTATAAACTAAAATAATGAATTTCAAATGGTATATTTGTGTTTTTATTGGTACAAAAATTTCAGCAGAACTACTATCTCACTTTTTCCTTTTTATGCGCAACACACATGCGCATCATTTTATAAATGCTGATGAATTCTCACGTATTACGGAAAGTAAGTAAAATTAAAAATGAACAGTTTTTGATATTTTCAAGTTCAACAAATTTTTATTAAAATCGTAATAAGTGAAGTGAATTGATGATTTAATACTTATTCAAATTTACTCGAAGAATTAATGCACTACAATACTGAGAAAATAGATTAATCTAATAAAGTCCTCTAAATTAAAATAAATCTACTATATATATAAAAGAGTAGTGTCCGTGTGTCTGTCCGTACACACCAGTACGCATGTGCAAACTCTGTTCTCAATATTTGAGCGTTTTTAGTGTGTGTAAATTATATGCGTAAAAAGAACTCTTAACAACGCACTTAATGAGCTACTTAGAAATTTTACAGCACTTATAGT
>JAOPJI010005568.1:0-17952 GCA_027122695.1 Merluccius productus
GAAAGAATCATATGAAAAATAAGGTTAATCTCCATTTTAATCCAAATCCCGATTTTAAATGCTTCATATCTCTAAAATTATAACTACTGTAAAATTTCTAAGTAGCTCATTAAGTACGTTGTTAAGAGTTCTTTTTACGCTTATAATTTACACTCACTAAAAACGCTTAAATAATGCGAACAGAGTTTGCACATGCGTACCGGTGTGTACAGACAGACACACGGACACTACTCTTTTATATATATAGTAGATATATTAAAAAATTAATTAAACCCATATTTGAAAGAGAAATACTCGGTAAAATTCACCCGGCTAATAATAAATAGTCAAATTATTGATATTTTTTAAAACTTTTTATACTTAATTTATCTTAAAATGTGGTATACGTCAATTCTGAGCCATTACACAAATTGTTAAAAGGTCAGTTGTGTATTTTTTTAGATATAAAATAAATGAGGTTTTTGGGGCCCCGAATATACCCCACTCAGAACCGGGAGGGTTAAATTTTTCATTTTCTTTTTTGTACCAATATTCTAGTCCGAATTAAAATTCAAAAATTAATAATTGTACAGAAATAACTATACTAATAACGCTAATACGTCGACATTGTCGCTTTTCAAACGCATAGTTGAGTCGCAAAATTGAGTAGTCTCAATTTGTTTATAAATTTAATATAGAGAGAACGACATCATGCAATGAAGATCACGCAATACAAAAGCTAGAGTGTATGCATTTTCTGTTCAAGGTGGGCAGCACTAGGGCGAATTTGCTCGATAATCTGCTAGTCTTGCTAAAATTCTCCGTTCGAATAATAATCTGACGCGAAAAATAAAGCGGAATAACATGACTGGTTTTTAGCTTGAGAGCAATACATACTTTGGGAATAGTTTATTGGGAGCGATAAAATTAAGCCGGGAAAAGCGTGTGGATGCGCGAGCTGAACCAACCAAACAGCCGTTTTCCAGATGGAGCAATTTAGAACGCAGTTTTGCGCACTGGTCGACTTGTTGTGTAATATCCACATCAGCCAGAGCGAGAAGAGTGTGTTACACGAGGTACACTGCACACATTAACTTAAATTGTGGCTCGATTCATTTATTTGATTACGCACCTATTAAATAAATCCTCATTTAATTAACTATCAAATGAATATGAACTAGTTTTTATTGATGAAATGTAGCAATACAATACACTGCTAGCACAGCAAAGCCAACTAGTCTTCGATACGACAGTAGAGTTGCTGTTGGACGCCAAGTGTGAGCCAGCTCTACTGATGCGACATGTGTACACACTGGATGCATTGACCAGTGTTATGATGTAAGTGCCGATTATGCAGGAATTCCATTTTATCAACTGTACAGACAAGCATCCAAAAGCAAGAGCCCAGCTGTGACTATCAACGCAAATATCAAAAAACGCATTGTGCAAGCGTGTGGAACTGATGAACACTCAGTCACCTTCAACCATTTCATAACGACAGTATACATCAAGGTAAGTTAACGCAGGTGAGTGTGGTTGACGTGATATGCGTAGTTTGGACCTTTGAGTACAACCAACAAGTTGATTTCGATCAAAGTTTCAAAGTTATGCTGCAGTTTGTTGGTGTATGCAGCTGCCAAATGCTGGAACGATACACTCAACCATTTTATCCGGTTATACAATGAGAAAGTGACCTATCTTCTATGTTTCTAATAAATATGCGTGAGTAGGAAAATCTGCTCAATATGGTTTATTTTCGAACCCTCTCCTTCCTCATTGAAGATGTTACGAATGAGAGGATGATTCAACCATTGAAAGTGTTCCTTTCCTCCGAAATGAAAAAGAGCGCCAACAATATTGTGGTTGTATTGTTGGATGGGTTGACGAAGAATGTATGTTGGTTGACAGTATGTTGGGAATTTTTTGTCTTGTTGGTGTCTATAGACGTTGAACGAAGGAGACAATGAAGTCGTACGTTTCATTATACAGACCTTCTCCAGTCTGAACCCCTACATTTCGCTCGGCGTGCTCTATACTGCTAAAATGCCGTCGACTGATGTTGCCGTCATATTCTACCTCACTCGTATGATAACTCACCCCGCTAAAGAGATTCGAATGGAAATCTACGAGTATTTGTGTTCGTTCCTCCAATGTCATGTAAGACTTTTGTTGGTTTTAATCCATAATTAGTGCCATCGTAACGGGCATTTTATTGCTATTCGGCATGTTGCTCTATCAATGATGATTCGTAGGCTAGCAATACCAAAAATAGAAAAGAACTCGAGTTGTTTATCAATGAAAACATGTTGGAGTTGATCATTGAAAGTTGTGTGCTTCGCAGTTGGTGATTTTTGAGTTGTCAAATAAATTTGTTTAACATTTCTCAAGCGATAAACAATCAAAAGAATCCAAAAGCATTGGTCGACTCTACTTGGAAATGGTGTCCAAACTGTACATCACAGTAATTTGGTTCATTTTTAAATTGTGTGAGTTGGTGGAAGAATTGCCCTATTGATCGACAAATCGATGTGTTGTCCAATGTGCTTGTTTTGACGTGTCGAATAGTCATGAATATTAATGTGGTAGGTCGCACGAACACTTAGCAAATGCTACAACTATTTGTAGGATTGTACAGCTGACTATTTCGAAGCCATTGAAAAGATTCTTAAGGAACTTACCAAAAACAAACACTTCAGCATCAATCAGCAATCTCAAACCGAAATATTACAACTTGGTTTCAACTGTTTGTGCTCAATTTTTCAAAAATGTCAAATCACGTCAATCCAACTCCAAGCCACCGGTGCATCAAGTGACATGGACGACAGTGTCACCGTCGCTAGTATATTGACTGTGGTGGTAAATTGCGTGCTATCTGCAGTTTTTAGTTCCTCGATTGATTCGTCGCATTTTTGACACCCTATTGTCTTGTTCGCCTGCCCACAGTCTCGAGTTTTGTTTGTGCACATTGACCCAACTGATCAATCAACAAAACTATGGTGAAATTCCACTACTGTTCATATTTAACTTATCGAATGTGCTAGATATTTTCTCCTGGAAAGTCTGCCATTTATTTCACACGTGGATAGCTGTTACTATATTTAAAACCAAAGATTGCTATGAAGTATTGCAATAAGCTGAACTTATTGTCTAACCAATTTCAGGCTATAAAAGGTTTAATGCTTCAAATGCTCCATAGTCAAGCCTACGCCGCTTGCTTTGTGGCCATGTTAAACCTATCTAATGAGGTAAACAACCCGCTATGTAATTCAAGAGTCAACCAAAATTCGTTTAGCTCACAATACCCATTATCCACGAATACACCAGTATCATCAAAATTTATCTGCATTGGTACACTGATGATATGGTTGGTGAGCAGCTTCCTTTGGTGATTTCCAAGGTAGCTACTTCCATTATCTTTATTCATTTACTCGTTTGATTTAAATGCGCACTTGTTTGGTTGCTACAGTACTTAATTTCCCACTTACTACATCATATGATGATTTATTCTTCATTTGCTACAGTTCATACGGGCTTAACTTTTTGATTGCTAAAGCATATAATTATTTAATTACTAATAATACACACAATGACTTAATTATTAAGTTATTAAAGCACACAATGCTTTAACTCGATAGTTATTAAAGCATATAATGATTTAATTGCAAAGTTACTGTAGCATACTGTGATTTACTTGCTATTTTGTATACTATCTAATACTTCAATATATTTATTTTAATTATTTAAAGCTTGGCGTTCAGTTTTAAAAATGACGACCTTCTCTAGCATGTACCTAATCACCTTAATGGCAGCATTTGCCATATCGTTGCATCTTGTGATGATAGTGCACCATAATATTTAATTATAAATTAATCAGTTCATTAAAGGATTTATTTAACAGTAGATAATGATTCGTTTTTAAAGTTAATGCAGTATTTAATTATTATTAATTATGTATTTTTATTATTTCTGAGTAATAAGTGCCGCTTTCATATTTTTGGTTGTTGAACTGTGTCAGTATTTATTCACTGCTTCAATTGTTATACAATAAATTATTATTTAAATATAGTTGTTTTAATTATATGGTTAATAATAATCAATGACTATTAACCTACTGCAATAGTTTTTCACCATGTTGAATTACCTCGAGGGGATCTCAAAAAGCATTCAAGTAAACTAAACACCCCATAAGTTGGCGTGGTGGTTAAACGTTCAATATATGTGCAATCATCTGACAATAGATGGGAAAAACACAACTCTCGCCACAGCAGCGACATCTCTACGAAACAATGGAGCGAGATATCTCATCACTAATGCTATTTTGTTTTCAAACATGGCCGCAGTGTTTTACAGTATTTGTTCAACGTTGGTACGAGTTTCCAGTGAGAAATCTAGAATCTGTACGATGACATATCCAACAGACTGTTGGCATTTTGCAGTGGAAGTGGTGGCGTGTTAGCGTTCAGTGCCGAGCCCTTTCTCGATGCCCTCATAACTTTAAAGTACCGCCTCATTGTCTAATTAGTGTAGTATTTTTTCGTTATGACTAATATCTGCCAATGTAGTTCAAAGATGGATGAGCACACACAACACAAACTTCACTATTCGATATTCGAAGAGATAAAAAATATTTTTTTGAATACCAATGTAGTGTGTATGTTTGAAAGTGAAGCCAATTTCGTTACATTCATGGGACTTGACCAAAATGACATAAAGACCAACTCCAAAAACAACAAACAAGTACACATAGATTATTTTTTTGTGTCTTTAATGTAATTGACGTATTTGATTAGTTGGAAATATTTTTCCAGCTTGTTGGCAGCGTGGTCAGGAAATCCAAATATCCACTGCAGGTGATTTATTCATAGTTGTACACAGTGTTGATGTCGTTGCTAGGAAAAATTGCCAGAATTTGATGCTTTTCTTCGTACACTCGCCACCAGAATATACACCCTTTACATGTGTGTTTGGGATCTAATAATTTGAGTAAAAAACTTAAATCACGATGTAGATTCTATTGCAATATATGGGATTCTAACAATGGCTTGCTGACGAACAAACTCAAACTAGAACTGTCCATTGATATTGGTGTCTCTATAGGTATTTTATTTGGCTTGGTAACAGAGGTTACATGCGACACAGAAAATATCTGTGGGATCGAAATAAGACGAGAAAATCTTTTCTATCTACAAATTATTGGGGATAAAATGTAGCGTCGATCATGTCAAAAAATGAATACTCACAGTGTCAACATAGATTTGCATTATTGTTGGCGCTGTTATTGCAAGATGCGAGCAACTTATCTGATCAAAGTTTATTTGAAGTGGTTGGTGGAGATTTTCTTGTACACACCATGAAGTTGCCGTTGAATCGGACGTTAAATTGGTTGAGTAATTTATAGCAGTGTGTACTTTTATAAGTCTCTATCGCATAGAAATCTTTGCTAGAACCCTCTTAATGAAAACCATACGCAATCAGGGCACCTTAAAGTTCAGTCTATGGTTCTTTTACGTGTTACTGGAGAATTTCAAGAATGTGAGCAGTCCTCAATAACTGACACCCATTTCGTGAATTTAATTTAGCATTACATTCAACAGACTGTTTCCAGTGAGCTTCTCTCCAAAGTGTAAGTCGCATATTGACCGTTGGTTTTATTGGGCTCGCAACACATGTAGATCTAAAAATATGCGAGAAAAACTGGAAATTGGGCTTGACACATTGAAAAGTCTGTTTGTTAGGGATCTTGTCTCGCTCACTAGTAGCTAACTTGAGTTGTTTGTCCTTTATAAACACGCATAGATGCTTGTTTATTGAAATCATTGAACAAGTTGACTGAGTCTTCATCCCAATGTGGTATGTGTTAAATTACTCATGTCATTCCTTTACTATTTTATTGATCATAATTTCCAATGTTTAAATTGCTTAATTGTCGCAACAATCAACTACTTAGTTAAGCATGTACTACTGTAGTATTCTGGACATTTTAAGTAGCATATAATCATGCAATAACGAACTAAATGTTACTTTACTATAGTTATTAAGAAAACAACCGTTTAGGCTCCTATGTTGAATCTGAACAGCAGTTGACCATGTTTGGAGAGTTTCTATTTATGGTAACATTAAACCTGCACTTTACAAGATTAATCTAACAATGTGGCAGAATAACATTGAGAACTTGCTGAACTTTGTCTACTCGGACACAATTCTACACGACCCACTTGCGTTGGCTCGATTTCAGCCTCTTTCCGAGGTTATTGTCAATTTCGTAACTACCGGTAAAGGTCATACCTTGATGAACTCAAATGCTATAGGGGCTGTACTTCAACTTCACTAACTTTCTTGTTAACAACACCACCTGTCAACGAAACATCATTGGTTCTGTATTCCACAAAACTCTGCTTGTAATTTACACCAAGACACCCAACTCATTTACTGGATTATTGTTCAGGCTATTTTCTACCATCGAGATGAGCCCACCCCTCAAAATTTGCTAATCAACCATGCGTTTCTCATATACAAAAATTATGTAATTCAACGCGATAACTTTGTTGTTGTTAGATAAATATGTAGTTTGCATTCAAAGACTTGTTCAAAGAAAGCATACTGTCCATTGGCTCGGCTGTGAATGTGGAATTGCTAGAGGTTGTTTCAGTCGAAAACACAATTCAACTTTATTAGAGTGTAGAACAATCGTTTTTGCACGTGTCTCCTCAGGACCTCGACCTCACTAAGGCGTCCTCCACCAGCAACCCTTTCATAGAGCAGAAAAAATGTTTCAAAGCTCTCTTCTTTTCAACAATTAATGTAACTAATCTATTTTCAATTATCAACAACAACATTTACCCACCTAAGGAGCTCCAAGGAACCCAAAACGATGACATCTCATTCGGCAGCCTTTCCTACTCTGTCCAATATGCCAATGCGGCCAAGCAGCAAAAGTCCACTGCGATTCCAAGTGTCGAGATTATCGATATTGCAACCATTTTCCAGTGACTAACAGTTGATTCAGTTCGTTTGTGTAGTTATAGGCTATATAAGTCTTGTGGATAATTCGCCATATTAACGCATCGTGTTCAATAGCCATCGCGTATACAAATAAATTCAACAGTGCAGTTGATAGCTAAGCAACTTAATATAAAAGTCAATGATGTGGGTTAGGTTCCATTCTAATGTTAAGATACGTGGTATTTCGCTGAAACATTAAAATTACAACTCAGAAATTCTGGTTGTGTTCAAGAGATTTGAATTTAGGTGCATTGTACGATAAAGTGCGCTAGATTAAGTTTGGTTAACGTAGTAGGGCGGATTTATCGTTGCAACCATGGCACACCAATTTTGTTAATCCATGCGCGCATTCTAGAAGGGTCTGGGCTACTACTACGGGAGAATTTAATCCCAAACTGTGTGCACGCGTGTGCGGCCGCCATTTTTAATCTCACCAATACCTATTTCTCAACAAGATACACGCTTTACAGTGCAGAACCTGGCGTAGTTAATTATGTGAGGTCCATATCTAGCACTCTTAGAGCTATACACAATCTATACCTATATATAAGTAAAACTGGAGATAAAAGGATTAATTATTCCTTGCCAATAGCCAGTTCCTTTCAGGAGTCAATGTTCACGTGTGATGTTAATGGAATATGTTACAACCATTGCTAACTTCGAAAGAAATCTTCTGAATGATCTCAACTTTATAATTGATAAGATAATTACAAATAATCGCTACATAATAAGATTATATGAAAACCATAAAAAGATATTAATTGGAAGTCCCAGTTTAAATTAACACGTTTCAAAGTATTAATAATTATCTTTTCGTAGGAAAACCAAAGTGTCATGGGACAACGGTAATAAAATATGCTCACTCGGCAATATTTCTACGCGCAGTCGCTAAAATATCTCATTTCAGTGGATAATACTTTACGGACACATACTACATATAGTCGAAAATTTCGGTGTTGACGAGCATGCAAACCTCTGCTATTCTTTTGCTAATTACTGTGGCAGCGAAAATGCTTTTCAGTGGATCGTGTGTAGATAGAGCTAAATTCAAAACGTGCGACCAACTCGACTTTTGCAAGTAGGGCACACCTAGTGTTTTTTGTTGATCGCACGAACCACGATTTCTACCTCACTTTCTATTAGAGATTTGATGAACCTCCCACCAAATCCTTTAAGATATAGATTGGAGTCCGACTCGACAAAATGTGAAAATGGTGTCATGGAAGCCGTATACACCAACACCGAAGATAAAGATGAAGTCAAGTCGAAGATTCGAGTGCAAATTTCCGGCGTCAAGTCATTGGATGCAGTTCGAGTAAAAGTAACTGAGGTTGACCCCAGTTACCATCGATTGGACGTATTCTCAGACCTTCTCAATGGAATCCAAGTTGAGCCGTTGGTGGATGATAGGTATTTGTGGCTCATTGTGGCGGTGTGATTGTTGAGTAGTAGAAAAACTTTAAGACCAACCTTTGGGAAATGCTTTATGAATTTGGACAACAATGTTAAGATATATTTTCAATACGAACCTTTGTTGATATATGCCACTGACAACAATGGGGTATTTGTCTCGCTGAATGAAGCTGGGTTGCTCCAAATGGAGGCGCATAAAAACAAGTATTTGGATATTATAATTGTGATGTGGTTGTTGTTTCGCGGTGTAATGTGTGACATTCGATAGTGATGGTTACCGGATAGTCAGGAATTCCACGAACGAGTCCAACGTAAACTATTTCAATTTGTTTGGCATATCTCATGTGAACGTTTATTTAGGAGGTTTATCCTGAAGTTCCAAAAGGTATTTTATACACCTGGTTTCGCTGTAATATAATTCGCTTAAACCTTGTCAGTCCAGAGGCTAGCTAAATAACAAACATTTTAAAATAAATTTAAAAATGAGGAGACATGCATCAATTATCTGAGTTTATGAGGGTGTGTAGTTATTTCTAATTGAACTAAGACGTGGTGGATTATTTAAATTTTGTGAGTTGTTAAAATCTGGATTAGTAGTGTGTAAGGGAAGAGTGCGTACTTCCAGTGAAAACTACCTTGTCGAATTTTCGACGTTTATTTTCGACTTTTATTAAAGAGCGCCTGCGCGAACAAACTTTTGTAAATTTCGGTTATTTGTTGACGCAACGTTCACTCGAACGTACACATCCTTTCAGTTGTCTGTAGGAATTTTGCATGGATTCATTTAATTTCGGTTGTTTCAGCTAAAACACCAAAATAATTTACTTGGAGGTAAAAAAGGATTATTAGATTAAATGAGGAGTTTTCACCTATGGGTCTCAGTTAGTATTATATCACAGCTGTTTGTATGAATTCATAATCAAAATAGATTGATCGATTAAAATAGTGAAATAATAGTATTGAATGGATAAAGAATGCAAACTATTAATTATCATTATTGCATGCGAATAATACAGATTTTGTCTACTAACCACTTGATTTTTAAAAGTTTATCAAAATCAATCCAGAAAATCGTGTGCTACGTAAATAGTCTAAAATGACTGCGCATTTGTTTTTCTGCTGGCTTAATAAGTGCAGGCGTCTCTAACTTTAAACCTAATAATTTCAGTGTGTTTTATCGTATCAACAAAATGTTTACAGTGTACGAAAACAAATATAAAGCTTTGTGTAGCATTATACCGAAATTTGAATGAGTATTAAAAAGTTCGTCTGTTTCTCTAATTTTTATTATCAATTTTTGCGTGCTCATTTTAAAACCACTTAAATTTTAATTTGGCGCTGGCTATTGCTACTGATCAATTTAATCCTACGTGGTATGTACGCTTGCGCCGACGCCATTTTTAATCTCACCAGCACCTATTTCTAGTGAATCTGCAAAGTTTAGATTTCTGAATCTGTCATATTTAATTATTTGTGGGACCCACAAATAAATATAGATCAAGTTGGGTGTAGTAGATTAATTTCTCGCGTAGCAATAGCCACTTCATTTTATTGTTTGATTTGTTGTATTGTTACGCACTCCGAATTTTCATTTAAGCGTGCTAAGTGGACGAATGTCGCTAGTTGACAACTTTTTAACCGCAAGTGTTAAATTGATCCAATAATTGTAACCTTTTGTTAAAAGGAAGACGAGCTATCAGCCTCGATGTCAACTTGAATAACTTCGACCAACTGTATGGTCTACCCGAGCATGCTGATTCCTTCGTTGTGGATTCAAGGTAGTCACATTTGCACTGCACAGCATCTATTTTAGCCTAGCAAAAAGCAACCCTACCGATTTTATAATTTGGATGTGTTTGAGTACGAGCTCAATGAACACATGGCGTTGTACGGCGCTGTGCCCTTTGTGCACGCCCATAGGTATTTCGAAATATCAATTCTCTATGGTCAATTAACTCATTTGACTGACAACTGAACATGCGACTATTTAAATCGTGTGCGTGTGTAGCACCGACAAGTCTATTGGCGTTTTCTGGAACAATGTCGCTGAGACATGGGTCGATTTAAAAAGTGTCACTGTAATAAACCGCATAGCAACAAATGTTCAGTAAAACCTAGACAAACGAGTACGTCATTTTCAAGAAGGACACTGGAGAGAAACGCCTCCACTTTGTGTCTGAGGCTGGCATCGTCGATTTGTTCATTATGCTTGGGCCCACTCCTCATGAGGTTTCTCGTCAGTTGGCGTCAATCGTTGGTTTCCAACAGTTACCACCAGTGATGACATCTGTGTGTGTAAGCAAGTGATTGAGTTGTTGTAGTTGACGGCGGTTGGGTTCCATCAGTGTCGTTGGAACTATAAGACCCAAGAAGAAACTTCTGGGTATGAAAGCAAGTGAATGAGTTTAATTTTACGCAAACTTTGCACACTAAGAATCGTCCAAAAATTCGACGAATACGATATCCCATTGGATTACGTGTGGCTAGATATAGAACATACAGATCAGAAAAAGTGCCGAATAGTTGTCGAATTTTTCATTTTTCAATTCTAGGTATTTTACATGGCACCCTGTGAATTTCAATAATTCTAAAGCCATGCTCAAAAATATAACCGATCTAGGAAGACGAGTAATTTAGTTTTTATTGTTTCAAATGTAACTTCATTGTTTGATCAATTTAATTGTGTTAGTTGGTGACCATTGTGGACCCTCACATTTCCATCGACTCCAACCATAAAGTTTACAATGTAGTTCATTTGGCGGTCATCACATTTATGAGCGGTCTAATTCTTCAGATTTTTACCGAGAACAACAACGCATACCTTGTTAAAAATGCAGATGGGTCGAGGTTCGACGGTTGGTGTTGGCCTGGAAACTCTGTTTACCCTGATTTTGTCAATCCTGCGGCTCGAGAGCTGTTCGCCAACTGCTTCAGCTTTGATTTCTATAACGTAAACCTTGCGTTGTTGGATTTAAAATTTTCTCTCGTAGGGCTCCACTATTGACGTACACACATGGATCGACATGAACGAAGTAACGCGTGTATTGTTTGGAGAGTGTGTGTGTTAAACTTGGCGTGTTAGCCGTCAGTGTTCAGTGGGCCTGAAGTGACACTTCCCAAGGATACGGTGTTCTTTGGTAAATGGGAAAACAGAGATGTGCACAATGTGTACGGCTTTATGTCGCATGAGGCGGCCTTCCAAGGACTACTCAAACGCACCAACGGCAAATATCGACCTTTTATCCTTTCGCGCTCATTCTATGCTGGAAGTCAAAAGTTTGGCGCAGTGTGGACAGGCGATAACATGGCCAAGTGGAGTCATCTCAAAATTTCTGTGCCGATGCTCCTGTCTCTCAGTGTGGCTGGCATTCATTTCGCCGGTGCTGATGTTGGCGGGTTTTTCCACCATCCTTCCGAAGAACTCTACATTCGTTGGATGCAAGCCGCTTCGATGACCCCTTTTATGCGAAGCCACGCCCATTTGGACACCCCCTACAGGGAACCATGGCTTTTTAGTGGCCAGGCTCTTGATACCACGCGTGACATCATCTCCAAACGTTACACCTATCTGCCGTATCTGTATTTGGCGTTCTACGAGTCGAGTTCGGCTGCAGTTCCCATCATCAAGTAATGATTGAGACACATTTGCTTAACTGGTGGTGTATTTTCAGACCTCTGTGGTTTAATTTTCCCAATGACGCGTCGACCTTCGTGTTGGAACACTCGTTCATGATAGGTAATTCCCTAAAAAAGTGGTTTAATATTGGTTTTCTTGTATATTTGTTGTAGGTGACGCCCTCTTAGCAATACCTGTTCTCGACGAGGGAAGGACGCACGTGAATGCTTATTTTCCTTCTGACAACAATAACACAATGGTACTTGGCAAATTTGTCATAACTCTGAATCCGCATTTAAACCACAAGAGGTGGAATAATAATCAAGCCAGAAGTTGCTTTATTGTTGAAATAAAAATTTTTCGGTCAAGTCTAGATTGATATAATTGTATCTAGTGGAGTAATCAAGTAGTACCTTATTTAATCCATTCAAATTGATTTATTAATTAAACAGTGTTACTTAATTGTAAACTTTTCATTTTCCTAATCTTTATTTAATGCCACATTCCCCATTAGTTGTTCGTTCAAGAGAAACAGTGACCAATTTGTTAATATTATATTTTATGTTAATTTTACATCTTATAGCTAAAGGCATCAAATTATATTGAATATAAAAAGTTATAGTTGGCGTTCGTTTAAACTCGGATACGATTTTTGTTTGATTTCAACTTTGATTAACTCTTAAAAATTATCAACCAGTGCTTTATTTAGCCAACAACTTTGTTCGCCGATGTTCTACTGTAACGTTTTGTATTTTCCAAAAATGTGAGTGTTACTGTAAATTAAATGCCGTTGCGTGCGCATTAACGACTATTTTTAACAAATTTGAAAAAACTATGAACTATACATTGATTAAAATGTGTCGTGACTATATTTTTGAAACACACACAATTTAAACAACGAATTAAAGATCAAGTTATACTCAAAACAAAGGCGTGAATTGTAGTACTTTTGTTTTTGAGGGAATAAAATACGATGACCAGTTAGCTTCAACTTAATGTTACAAAGTGTTGTTAGTTATAAGCTAGAAAAATCATTTTATTTCAAAAAGAATGGGATTGTTTTAAAATACACATCAAAACTGTCAGCAATTTTCGTCGTTGATCTTTCCTGGTCTATTTATTATTTCACTTCATTTTGATCCTCGCGACTCAAGTTGAGTCTATCCCTATGGTTTTAACTAATTTGAGTTTCATAATTTAATAATAATAATAAGCTTCTTCACTTATAATAGTGGTATGATATTGACACCTACAAAAGCTACAATGGAGGAAAAACCTACACGATTGATGCACCTTTGACCAAAGTATACCCTAACAGCGGTGTAGTTAGCTCATTGGGTGTAGTTCCCGCTGTTCCAGAGAGATGGGACCATCGTACCCCGATGGATGCGAAGACGGAGGTCCGCCTCTCGAATGTATCGTGATCCAATAACTCTTGTGGTCATTCCAAATAAGAATGTAGCGTTATATCGATAGATTTATTCGAGTGTTCGACTTGATGTTTTTAGGGCTTTGCGGAAGGCAAACTATATATGGATCAGACAATGCACTTTCGTTCGTGAAAAATTCGTTCGTTCGTGTTCGTTAACGTATTTCGCGCAAAAAAATTTTTTTTTCGTGTTTCGTTCGTGTACGTGCATGTGTTGTTGTTAATTCGTGTTTCGTTCGTGTTCGTGACATCTTCAACACTGATATGCCATTCTGTAATATTGACGAAGTACAGAGAGCACTAAACAATGGTACTCTATACGCTTGGAAAAAGTCTAGTTCTCGATCTAAAGAATGGAACAACTTCCGTTCAATATTTACCAGAGATGGAGACGAGTCCTCAAAAATAGACTTTATTGTCTGTATACAATGCAACAAAATTTTTAATTATAAGTCATCCCAAGGGAACAGAACACTCATGCTTCATAACAAAAGTCATTTTACGCAAGAAAAACAAACTTATATCATGTCATTTGTCCCTTCCGCCCTTACTTTGGCCAACTTGAGTGCTTGGAGCAACCGGATTTTGATAAGAAAGTTGCAAATTTTGTAGCAGGAACTATCTCTCCTTTTACAATCACTGAAAACGAAGCATTTAACCCATTAAGCATTGTTGGGTCATTTTTGGCCCGCATTTAATGTTAACTTTAAAGGTTTTATATTTATGAAATAACCACTTAGTTCCTTTTAAATCATTACATTTCCTTATACAATATTTTAAAATTTAAATTATATAGTTTAACATTATTTATTTTTTATAATATTTTTATTATTAACCGTTCGCGCGCACGGGAATGAAAGAACAATAACTCAGCGTGCTTTATAAATTTGACATCTAAAATGTATTTATTTATTTCAAATAAAACATTTAGTTTTTTAAGCTATTTAAAGTTTAGTGAATTAAATATATGCGTGAAAATCGATACTACAAAACTGAGCCGAAAAGGGAACGATAAATTCTCGAGGCAACCACACATAA
This sequence comes from Merluccius productus, assembly GCA_027122695.1. Classification (NCBI taxonomy): domain Eukaryota; kingdom Metazoa; phylum Chordata; class Actinopteri; order Gadiformes; family Merlucciidae; genus Merluccius; species Merluccius productus. The sequence continues at coordinate 14,478 of JAOPJI010005568.1, forward strand.
GGGATTAAGATGGTACATATCAGTGAACATGTAAACTTGAAAGAAGCAATTATTGAACTGTATGAATAAGATTTTGAAGAAATCCCTGATATTGTAGCACTTTCTCCTGAAACTGTTGGCGGCGCTACAGATTTGGAAGATATCTTTTTCCCCATCGACGATAACATTTTAGAAGATAGTGATATTCCTGATGTTTCAGGGCGTGTTGAATTATTTAAGCATACAAATGAACGTATGGATTGCAACAATGAATCTGAAGGTATCTGGAAAAAGACTACACCAACAAACCATCATGAAAAGGTGGTCAAACCTTACTGCTAGCCTCTAGTGGAGGATACATACAATGGTGATTTATTTCAAAAGTAATATGTAATATTTTTTAGGTTCATTCGAGGTTTTCAGATCATTTTTGGACGACAGTATTTTACTACACATTGTGAAACAAACGAATCTGTACGCAAGGCAAAACAATCGTCACAGCTTTAACATAAATGTATGTGAATTAAAAACCTTCATTGGTATCCTGATGCTCTCTGGTTATCATCGTTTACCAAATCAAAAAATGTATTGGGAGACTGCTGACGATGCAGGAGTCACTATTGTGAAAAAAGCCATGACTTTGAAGCGTTTTCAAGAAATCAAGACTAATCTTCATTTTGCTAACAATGACAATATTGATTCTAGCGATAAACTTTTTAAATTAAAGCCTTTGATTGAAAAGTTTAATAAAAACTTTAAATTATATGGATTTTTTGAAAAAAAGATTTCCATAGATGAACAAATGGTACCCTATTATGGTATGCATTCTTCCAAAATGTTCATCAAAGGAAAACCTGTACGTTTTGGTTTTAAGCTCTGGATAATGGCCAACAAATCTGGTTACATCTACAGCTTCAATGTTTATTGTGGTAAACAAGAAACCAATAATGGCGTCGGTTTAGGCGAAAGTGTGGTGATGAATTTCGTCAATGAAATCGACGATGTATCTGGTGTTGAAGTTTATTTTGACAATTTTTTTTCGTCATACAAACTTTTCAACATTTTAAGAGAAAGGGGCATAAATGCAATTGGAACCATTCGAATGAATCGTACCAATCATTGCCCACTTCAATCACCCAATGCATTTAAAAAATTACCACGGGGAGTTTTTGAAACTTACCATGATGGGCAAGGTATTGTGTGTGTTCAGTGGAACGACACCAAACCTGTCACTTTAATGAGTAATTTTTTATCATGTTATCCTACCATCAAAACGAGACGATTTTCACGAAAAGAGAAAAAGTATATCCAAATACCGCAACCAAAAATTATAAAAGAATACAACTCAAATATGGGAGGAGTGGACCTTGCTGACAATGCTATTGCAAACTACAGAATTAGCATGAAAGGTAAAAAGTGGTATTGGCCTTTATTTACCAATATGTTGTCCATGTGTGTCACCAATTCCTGGAAAATTATACGTCAATCCAGTGATCCAACAATTAGCTTGCTTGATCACACAAGAAAAATTGTCGCAAACTTAATAACTCCTCAAAAAAATGAGAGTGTCCGAAAAAGAACGAAATTACAAATGGACATTTCTATTAAAATGTGTTCTGGAGTTGTTATCGTCAGTGATGCTAACAAAAAAAGAGCTAGATGTGTTGTGTGCCACAAGAAAACCACCTTATACTGCGAAGGATGTATGTCAAGGCTACATCTTCCTTGTTCGAAAACTTTCCACCAAAATTAAACATACTACTAATATATTTTACTGAAAATAATGTACGAAAAATTCGTTTTTCTTTGCGCATGCACAACGTAGAGCATTTATTGGGTCATTTTTGGCCAAATATATATTCATATTAAACATTATTTAAATAACTTCATAAATGAAATATAAAATATTTGTTGTGTATAAGTTAATGGAATATATTAATATATGATGGTTTGAACATTTTTTAAATAATGAAAACTTAATGGGTTAAGTAGCAGGTTGTTGTGAGCTCAATATTTTAGAGAAAATCGGCTTATATGAGAGTATGTATATACCGAAATATATATTTTTTAATTTCTTTTTAAACATGTTATTTCATGACTGATATTCTAAATATTTAGTCTATTTAATTTGTATTGTTTTTTGTTTTACATAAATTTATTTTACTTTACAGTTATTAATTTAAAAAAAAATTCAACAAAAACTATATATACATGCATCGATCGTCACCATTAAATATATAATGATTTACAAGTGAATCATATGCTTGCGTGAAAAATTATGATTTATTTTTCTACAATTTAAGTTTCAAATATAATTATATATTTTCTTCTTATTTTTATAAGTAATAGACAAATAAATTAAAATTTTTAAATAACCCATCAATATGAAAGTTATCCACTATTAAAATAGGGTTGATTTTAAATTTCAATCGATTCGTTAGCTAATTATTAGAGTGATACTGTTTAGAGAACTATTTATTGTAAATCTTGTATTTTATATTTTAATTATATTTCTTCTGATTATACTTATCAATAAGCAAAAAATTGATAAAATTTTGGGGTTTAATTTACAAACTTATTATGGAAACGAATATCCTAAATAAATACGCTGATATATTCTTTTTATTAATTAACTGATTATGAGATCAACTTGATTCGCATTGAATTATTATTACTTTAAAGATTGACTATTATAATTTTGTTGCGTTATCTTTGTTATAAATATATCAGAATAAATACGTTGTTAACGATGAAGCGTAGTGCAAACTGTTACGTTGTTATATTGTGTAGTTTAATATAACGGTTAACGTACATCAATTTAAATTAGGCCTTATATTCAATGATACATTCGCACCTCGAGTTCATAAAGAAACACCAGATGATGATGAGCAAGTATACAAATTATTTTTATTTTTAAAAATATTCACTTAGTTTGAATTGTCAGACGAGGCTAGATATTTTCTACGTAGAGCTTTGAATATTGTGAAACATAATAAAAAGCTCTCTGGAGAATTAGAGGTAATTATAAAATTGACCATGTACTAATATCATTGAAGCAAACAATTATTCAACATGCCTTGGAAGATCCTAACTGGTTCATTAATAGATATCCAGATCCTGATGATGTTTGCGTAATACTAGCTACATGTGAAGGGTTAACAAGTAAGAGTTTATATAGATGTTACTTTGCAGATTTAAATATATGTCAACTAATGTAGTTGACGATTTTCATGAGCCAGTTGAATGTGTAGCGTGCATGGTAATAAAATGTTTATTACAGTCTGACCTGGGTATAGCGAGGTTTTGTGGGACCAACGAAAAACCTCGCTATATGGAGGGACCTCGCAAAACCGAGGGATATGCGTGCGCGTTGTGTAAAGTTAATGATTGAAAATAGTCCAATTATTAAGTTTAGGAAAGTTTTTAACAACATTATATCTCGTATAATTGTGTTTACACATATTTTTTAATTAATAAAATGCTTTTAGAGTTAATT